>JALMQS010000798.1:328821-452994 GCA_024734495.1 Forficula auricularia
TACAATATTAGGCCAATTTAATTACAAAGAAAATAAACAATATGATTCAAACAGATCAAGTAAGAGAAAAAATTTTAAAAAAGAAAACAACAATTATATGGAACAAAAACAATAAAATGCGAGACAATAAAGAGTGTGTCTTCTGCTGGAATTGCAACTTTATCTATTTATAACGAGACTATGCTTCGAGGGCTTTGTCCTCTTCATCAGTCTATTACAATGTATTCACAGGAATTAATTTATGATTAATTAACAAAGCCTCGAGACTATAGTCTCGGTATAAATAAATAAAATTTATAATTCCAGCAGAAGACACACTCTTTTATTGTCTCCTTTTCAATATATAAAAATTCTGCTACTCGGCAAAAACTTTCAATTTAATAAATATACTTACTGAATATAGAGAAAAAGAATAAAACTAAAAAATGACAAATATATATATAGGATATAGACAAAAGAAGAGAGGAAAAAAGAAATTTTTAATCGACTTTAATGAGTTTAATAAACATCAGAATAATACAGTCTATGTTACTATATAGTTACGTTATTCTATAAAATTTATACAATCTTACGGCGAACTTTCTTCTGTGCAAAAGAACGAACGACGTCTTCATAGTCAATTGACTGCATTATTTCTGACTCTATGTACATTGCAGAGAGTGAATTCGAGCCTGTTCTCTCCTATGTTAGATCTTAAGTAATTCTTTACTCTCTTTAGCTTGAAAACGACCGTTCTGCTGAGCCGTTTGACGCTGTGGTGTACACAACAGCATTCGGAACGCAATTCCTATGTTTGGATAAATGTGCTTATGTAAATGGAAAGCAGCAATCCAACGTAAACATTTTAGGCCTCGTTAGACGTAGGCAACGCTTTTACCACTAACCAAGCTTGCAGATGGTAAACGGAGCCACCGGGACGGCCAATCAGATGACAGCCACCGAATATACCCGTCATCTGATTGGCCATCCCCAGTGGCTCCATTTCGCCATCTACCTTGGCTAGTGGTAAAAAAGCATTTTTACTTTGCAGACATACAACCGGGCCTTAGTAATTTTAATGAGAATGTTAAGCGATATTTAGCTTACCTAGAGATTGCAGATTGCATACTTGTATGATATTTGTAATGCCTCGTTGAGAAGATCTTTTTAGGTTGAAAAAAAAAAGATTCCGCAACCGGAGCTCCCTAGGCCCGGGCCTTGTGGGCCTCAGGCGGGTAATCCAGCATCTGATTATAACCCAGCCCCCAGCGATGTAAGTTTCTCACATGAGTGTTTTTGACATTGAAAGATCATTTTTTATTCCGGCCAAAAATAATTATTCAAAAAATTTGAAACTCTGTAGACGTTGGCCCCTTATACATGTAGCTATCTTCTCAGAATTTTGCACAAGATTTTTAGCTATTATAATTTTGGAGTCTATAATCTCTAGTAACACAAAGATATAGCAGTATTTTATCTAACTGTAACTCCAAAATTATAATAGCTAAAAATCTGTAGTAATTCTGATGGATAGCTAGTATTATAAGTATAAAGTCTACAGAGTTTCAAATTTTTTGAACCATTACTTCGTCCGGAATAAAAAATTGATCTTTTAAAGGCAAAATATGTGTTATTTAGATGAGCAACTTACATCGCTGGGGGCACAGGTGATAATTGAGATAGAGACTTGAAACTTGGGGGATATTTTTTTTATTTTTGTCGAACCATATGAGCCCTTGTTCGCGTAAAAATTCGAATATACCCAAAATAAGGACCACCTTAGCTGTGCCTATAGATTCCGATCTGATGCTAAATTTATTGCATATCCAAAATGAAAAATAATCTATATTTTGAACATTTTATATTCAGAACTTTTGCGATTCAAAAATATGCAGGTAATCAGAAAAAAAGATTCCTTAAATGAGAAGCATTGAACGGTACATCCTGAGTCTTTTCTATCTCAAACCTCATTACAAAAAAAAATTGCCAACCAAAATTTGCCTAACAAAGAGTAAGAAAAGTTTTCTCTTTTTCCTAAAATTTCACATTTAATGTCATGTCATAAACTTTGATGCGAAAACAGAAATTGAGAATATATAATATAAAATTGATTCTATTATAATTACAGTAGAACCTCTTTATCCAGAATAACTGGGACCAAAAACGGATAATGGAAAATCGGGATAATCCGGATATATGGCTAATAAAAAATCAAACAATTCCTCAAATAAGCGAATTTGAATTTATTACGATAAAAAAAACTTGTTTATATCAAAATTACATAAATTGATTAAAAAAAATATATACTTTAAAAAAAATTAAATAACTTTTCACATCAGCATCTTTACTCCGTTCCGACTTAGTCAATATAAAAATATAAAAATTAAAGCGAATTTTTGGTGAAATTATAATTACATTCTTGCTATCAGAGTTCAAATTTATTATCTAACATATGTGAACATTTATTAAAATAAAAATGTCTACAAATCCGATCTGGATAATCCGGAGGGCCGGATAAAGGAGGTTTTACTGTAGGAGTTATTGGGATAAATATTTCCTAATAATTTTTTAACCATTTTTTTTTCTCTATTTTTAATTTAATTTCTCCTTAAAAACAATTGATAGAGTTTAATTTTTTTAACATTTAGGGAAAGTGGTGTTGGTTTATAGTGAAACATATTAAACACAGGAGTTTTTTGACGGGTTATAGTGGTGTTTCACAATGAGGAAATAAAAATTAAAAAAGACTTTTGTTAAACATCCTGAAGAAGGGCTCGTAACCCGAAATATATATAGAGATAAATAAAAATTTCCAAAATATAATTAAAAAAATTTTAATTTTTATTTCCTCTTTGTGAAACACCACTATGACCTGTCAAAAAACTCCTGGGTTTAATTTTATTTCTTCGCTTTTGTTTTAATTAAGCCAAGTATCTTCCAAGTTAAACCCGTTTTAATTTGAATACCATATTGAAATAAATTTGATAAGAGGATTTATTCAATAGACGCGTGGAAACTAAAAGGGCGCGTTTTTTTTTAATATGAAAGAGATTGATAATGGCTGATTTATTTGCAGTGAATTTGACAAATGCCTCTAATGATAAGTTGAGATAATATTTCCATATAGTGTGCACATCTGGTGGTGGTTCTCGAGGTGGTATGGTAGCAGGTGGGCGGATGGCATCGGACCAACAACGGGCAACAACTTTCCTTAAGCGAGAGACCCGCCTCGAGGTGGCGCCCACGTGCAAATGCGGCTACGCCAATTTATTCAAGAGCCTCTCCGCAACTGCTCTACAACTCTACAAGTGATAAAGACCAGTTGGAAACGAAATAGACCTAACAATTCATAAGACATTTTTCTCATTCTATTTGAGTAGTCAAGGGAATCTATCGAGAAGATAGCACTAAAAACACAATTTAATAAAGTACACCAGGCTGTCCAATGTGAGCCAACGTAAAATCATAAGCTTCCTTAAAACATTGAGATTTATATGTAGAGATATATTTATTCCCTTTTTCGAAATATGAATGTACATTTGTACAATACATGAAGTTTTTTTTCAAGAATAAAATTCACTAAAAGCATAATTATAAGCTCAACTACATATATTTAAGTTAAAAAAAATAATGAAGTTTCCGAATATTTAAAAATTCTTCTTCTTCTCATATTTTCATTTTCTAAAATATTTATTATTTCAGTAATTTATATGCTACGACACTAACCAAGTCTATAGTTATCATCGAGGGGTAATCCGCGATTGGAAGTAGGTGTACACCTCTTTGGAAGTATTTTGGAAGTACTTGGAAATATGTGGAAGTGCTTGGAAATATTTGGAAATGCTGGAAATATTTGGAAGTACTTGGAAATATTTGGAATTAATTGGAAATATTTGGAAGTACTTGGAAATATTTGGAATACTCTGAACATATTTGGAAATACTTAGGAAATATTTGGAAGTACTTGGAAGTACAAGTGGAAGTAGGGAAATATAGCATATTAAGTCGCGGTTCACCCCTCGGTTATCATTCTAGTAAGCAAGGAGACAAGGAATTGGGGTTTTCTAGAACAATCACAATTAATTGATAATTTCTTTCATGGACTAAAACTTGTTAGGACTTGTCTTTTAGATCTTTGCACGTTCATACATGTCAAGAGATAATGGATAGTCAGGGATTATTATATCCGTGACCCTTTTAAAAAATAAATTATTTATCATTCCTCATATCCTTCTTTAATCCCATTCGATTTAAACCAGGGCTGTCCAACACGTGGCCCAATATAAGGTCATGAAATTCCTTAAAACATTGAGATTTATATGTATATACCTAGTGAAAAACACACAACAATTTGGCCTGATAATTTTTTTCCTCTAAAATAAGAAATCTGAAAATCTACTGTGAAGTTTTCGAAAAATAAAAGTGCTAATTTTACACTTTGAACCTGTAACTAGATTTCAAGATTTCCATAAAAATAATCATCATTTTGTTTTATTTTCGACTCCATTTTCATTAGAAATAAATTTTCTACTTGCAAACTTTCTGATTGAATGTTCTAGAAAAACAATTAGATACCGATCTGAAAGAAAACTTGAATATTGTCTCTTTTTTAGAATTTTATATTAATTATCTAGCCAGGAAAAAATATAAACAAATACTAATACATAATATCACTTTTTCTAAGTGTGTATGTATGTATTTACATATACAAGAAGCTATTTTCAAGTATAAAATTTACGAAAATAAAATTAGAAGCTCACTATGAGCTAAAAAAATTATAAAGTTCTTATTTTTATATTATTAACTATCTTTTTTGAATAACAAATATCAATAGAATTATAATATTTTATCCGCGGTTTGAGACAACTTTTACTTTATCCAATGCGAAGCATGGGTAAAGTATTGTAATCGGTCTCGCGCCAAGCGCGACTTCAAAGGGTGCTCAGGTAAAGACTACTGAACCCATGGTCTCAATTAAAGTCACAAATTGTAGTATTCATTTAGGTTGAATTTTAGCACGTGATGGTTTTGCCAAAAATTACATGGAGTCTCGTCCAGAGGCCAAAAAGTGCGATTTTTTCAGGAAGTGCGTGCGGATGGATGGATGGATGTTATCGTTTTTTTCGTCCACGATTTTTTCCACACCGTTGCACCGATTGAAATGAAATTGAAAACCTACTATTACTTTAACAAAATGAAGCGCTGATTTTTTGGTACATATCGGCCCACAAACATTAGTACTTTATTCTAGTGCTTTTTTAGTTTTTCCTAAATATTTTGAAAATAGATTAACCAATTATGATCAACTTTAATATTCTATTTAAATACCTTGAGGACTCTAAAAAGGTTATACAGGGTGGGCCATGGGAACCGGGCGTTTTTGGAATAGACAGTACTCGGCAAGTAAGGGGGGTAGAAAGCTGGCGAGAGTCGCATTCCAATCCTCTGATTTTACCATTCAGGGTTCACAATGGCAGTTGGAGCACCGCGTTTTTGCCTATGAAATTTTGTGCGTAATGGAGAATCAGTTGTAGCGGCCCAGAGGGAGTTCAGGGGGCACTTAAATATCAGTCGTCGGGTTAGCTGGAGCCCAGTAACGACAGTTTTGCCGATTGACGAAGCCATTCAAATGAAAATGAGCTTCATCACTCATAAAAATAATGGCATCTTCATTCCTCTCTAGAAAATCCAGCATAGTCTCCGAGAAAGCTCTCCTTTGTGAACAATTGTTTGGTTGCAACTTTTGAAATAGTGCAAGCTTATAAGGGTGAAAACGAAAATCGCTATGGTGAACACTGAATGGTACAATCAGAGAATTGGAATTCGACCCTCGCCAGCTTATTACCCCCTTACTTGCCAAGTATTGTCTTTTCCAAAAACGTCCGATTCCCGTGGCCCGCCCTGTATAAAGTTATTAGTAAAATTACATTTTACTCTACAGTAAGCAAGTACTTTTTATCACCTTATATTTTCGCTATATGTTATTTTATCCTATAAATTTCACCCTTTCATTTCGGGCCTTGAAGGGAAAGTTTCGGTTTTTCACTTTCCTCTTTTAATAATATGCCAAGCATTACCAGTTTGCCAAATTTCAGTACTCTAGGATCAGTGGAAGTACTTTAGAATTTTGATGAGTCCAGTGAGTGAGTGAGGAAAAAGCCTTCTTTGGACGGTATAAGCAATAGGAATATACATGGCTGAATTTCCAGTGCGAAGTTACTCAAGTTGCTTCCTGTAAAGTGTGGTCTGGCAGTTCAACGCCCGCTCGAATCGAACTTGGCTGGTCCACTGCGGTCTCCCCAGATTGGACAAAAGTATTAATCTAAATGAAGTAAATATTTGAAAGGATTTTTTATTTTAAGAGAAGACACCACATTAGCCTTCTTCGTACCTTAATTATGGAACGATTAGGGCGGAGCGCATTTGAGATATATGACATATATAGAAATCACAAATTAAATTATTAGACATTCTTTTTTATTTGAATGAGTGGGCTAAATTTGACAAAGGTTTAACTCTTATATATAGGAACAAGTTTTTAGGAATTCAGCAAGTTAATAATGCAAATATGATTTAGATAAAATAGAGATCCCCGCCTTCTAATTTTACAGAGTAGTTCTATAGATTGTAGATTAATATGTATAAAATTTATTTTTGTATAAAACTAAATAAAAAATTAGCATATTCAAAAATTAAAACAAGAAAATCAGGAATGTAAACAAGAAATTCTTATTGAATATTGAATCAAAAATTAAGAATACAAAAAGAAAAATTGATACAGCACATTGGATAATAAAAATAAATTTTCAGGAATACAAGCCAAAAATTAAAGGGAGATGGGAGGATGCTGAATTCTTTTAGATCAAAGTTGGATCAAATGAAATGAAGATGTGTGAAAAGGCTGTCGATATTAGGTTCCATCTGACCTCTCTTGCTATGAGCAAATTTAATAATAAAAAAAACAACAATATATAATTAAAATGTTTGGCCGTAAGTAACCAAACACAGAACTTGACAAAACCTCTACTTTTGTAAAATAATTCTTTAATTAATCAACTATAAAATAATTTTGTGTTTTAAGCTAACGTCTGGGATGTATTTAGTCAAAAAGTTTCATTTGAATTATTTATAAGATAATCAAAAACAAAATGATCTTGTTTACCTATTATTAAACAGAGAAAGAATTTAATCTTTAGGAAAAATTCTAAGATTTTAGTAGAAATATTATTAAATTGCGATATCAGATGGGATTCATCCCCTTAGGAGTCGAACCTGCAAACTAACATGCTTTCCGGGCAGTCAGCTCATACCCTCGAGACAAAAAAACGTCTCTCTGAATCGCAATATATTATATAAGCACAGAAATTTTTTACTCCATTCTTCTATAACTGAAAATTAAAAAATTTAGCTTAAAATGAAAAAATAGCTTTTCATACAAGTCCTCTTATTTAAATATAAAACTAAAGAATTGAGCATCTTTTTTTTTTGAAAATAGTTGGAATGTTTTTCAAAAAATCAGCTCGGGTTCAGATTAACCAATGTATTTTAAAAGAGAAATAATTTAATTTTTAGAACAAATTCAAGATTTTAGTAGAAATATTATTAAATTACGATATCAGAGGAAATTCATCCCCTCAGGAGTCGAATTTGAGAACTAACATGCTTTCCGGGCAGTCAGCTCACAATCTCGAGACAAAAAACCTATTTTCCAACTATTTTCAAAAAAAAGATGCTCAAATCTTTAGTTTTACTTTTATTAAACATTATATTAAAATGAAAAAAACATATCAGACTTGGAAACTTAGATAAAAATAACCTATCATTCTTGTTTTCTATTAAATTTGTTAACGTTTGTATGCTCTTTTATTTCAGACAGAATCTACACTATACATTGTCTATCGAATTAAAAATAAGTCGGCCAAGTGCGAGTCGGACTCGCATACCGAATGTTAAGTACCTAATATACATGTATTGTAGCCAAAATAAATTTGGCGCGGTTATATTCCGGGAGCCTAGTGTCTTAAGAGAGAATTAGAGTCGAAAGGAATAGAGTAATGAAGACCTGGAGCATAGAGTATATAGAGAGGAAAGCTTGCGTATTTGGAAAAAGCACTCTCTAGCGGGTCATGCTCAAACTCTTAGTCCTTAAGAGCCATTCATAGAGCATATTGTCACATGACATTCAGTCTGACATTTTGTTTTTGTCATAGATAAAAGATTCCACAGGCTTTGTTTTTATCAAACATTCATTTAGAAAATTTTCCAACGTACACATTTATCGATTAAAATATCATTAAATATGGCTAGTTCTCGACGTCAATGTTGTGTGAAAGGTTGCTTTCGCGACACAAAATCAGATAAAGAACATACTTTTTTTGGACGCCCTAAAAACAATGAAATGTAAGTAACCTATTTAAAATTAACTAATAATTTATTTCTTTGATTTTTATGTGTTAATTCTTGTATAATTTAATTATAGAGCTAAACGCTGGTGTCAATTTGCTGATATCCATGAAAATAATAAATATTTCTTTATATGTTCTGACAATTTTTAATCAAAAACAATTTATAAAAAATATCCACGACGTCTGCAGCGAGATTCTCCAGAATGAAGTGATTTCGTATCCACATTAAAGCCGTCCGTCCACAGGTCTCCAAACACCGGCTCTTGATTAGATTTTGTGCCAGAAGCCACAACATATATATACATATTTTTATTAAAATAAAGAATAGCCTATATTTTATAGGTAAATAGATATATCTTATTTTAATTTAATAAAAAAAAGATCATTTCAATTAGAAAATAAAGTAAAAATATTGTTTATTTTTTTAAGTGTCTAGGTGATTCTTTGAAGGTTTTCCTCAAATAACTAATGTTGGCGAATGCGAATCACAAAAATTCCATTGAAAAGATTGTATTTATTTATTAAAATATTTGTAATGTCATTTTTTGGTCTAAATAAAAAAATGGTTAATTTTAAATTATTTTCAAGTATTTATTTTATATATGAATTTCCTCCTAGTCCCTCAAAGTCCCTGAATCTTAATTAAATTATTTTCAAAAAAAGAAACTCAAAAAAGATACTTAAATCTTTACATTAATTATTTGCCAAAGTTTTTTTTTTTAATAAAAGTACGATTTTATTATATATATATTTTAAAGATTTGTATTTATTTTAATTACAAAACAATTAATAATTTTTTCTTTAATATACAGGGTGATTCACGGTCGATGGGACGTTATCCGTTTTATGTAAAACAGAAAGTCGGATTTTTCTGAAAATTTACCACCTTACATTTTCTTACCTGTTCTATCTATCTAAAAAATATAGTTGCTGTGACTTTTCAATGGAAGCCGAAACGTCGCAAGGCTGAAAATATTTTAGATCGATAGAACAGATAAGAAAATATAAGGTGCTAAATTTTCAGAAAAATCCGACTTTCCGTTTTACATAAAACGGATAACGTCCCATCGACCGTGAATCACCCTGTATATAAGCTCATGATAAATTATTTTGAATCATCCGCTGTGTGACGTCACCAAAATTTTTCTCGATGAGATGCGGTTCCCGCCATTTTGCTTCAGTATACGACCCGCCAGAGAGCTCTGTAACTCGTATACGCTAAAATACATAGGGCCCTTATGGAGCCTTCCTCTCTATATACTCTATGACCTGGAGGTTTTAACAATCAGCGTGGCAAGATGTGAAAAGTGCTCTGTGCTCTGTTTTTTTATCGTTTATCGTTTATCGTTGGATTATTATTTATCGTTTATCGTTTCTTGTGATTAAGTGCCGATGTTGTTGTGAAGTAGTCAACAACAGAATCAAGAATAATTCTTTGTATATCTTACATTTTAAATATCAATAAATATTTAATTTTATTTATTCAGAGCAATGGCTCTTTGCCGAATTTTCTAAGTACAAAATATTGTTTCGATAATATCATTATTTGTTCTTTCACCTTAAATTATATAACTTTATTTGATTAATAAAATTCAAGCTTGTTATACACAAGACCCGGATTAAATAATTATACTATTTTAATCAACAAACATTTCATTTTATTTATTTTTGCCATCAAGAGCAAATTGATCATTGCTGGATTTTTTAAACAGTACAGTATTTTAAAAACTGAATGCCATGTCGCTCTGTGTATTCAAAACCTCGGCCTGGCCACATACAGGTAGTCCTCAACTTAGCGAAGGTTCGCACTTACGACATTATCTCTTTCATATATGCGCATACTACATAGATGAAACAAACAGTTGCAGATTTCCCTAAAATTTAATATGTGTATGTACATATTTTAGGGGATCCCGGAAATGTTTTTTCTGAGGTAAGGGTTAGGTTCTACATAAGTGAAAAATAAGCAAATAATCTTGCTTATTAATACAATATAATAAAATAAATAAATAAATAAATAAAATAATAGAAAATACATTGGAATGTAAATCTAATTTTTAAAATATATTTTATTTTATAATAAAGTGAAATGTTTTTATTAAAATATCATAAGATAAACAAATGAAATTTCAAAGTTCGGATTTCGTACATTTTTCGGAAAAAAGTATCCGGATTTAATTGTTTAGATTTTTGTTTTCTTTCATTAAGAATTTCGGTATATGGTCGAATGGATGCGATGATGCTCCTTTTTTTACATTTGCACTTCGCTCCCAAAGTTCATCCGTCAAACTTTCCATACGATACGCTTTAGATCGGCCGTTTTCATAACTTTTGGAGTTACTTCTTCGTTTTCTTCCTTCTCTGACTGTTCACAATCTAATTCTTTGTATAATTCTTCTAAATCTTCATTCGAGAGTGGCTGATCATGGGCTTTTAAAAGTTCTGTCACATCTTGAGCTGTAACATCGCCCAATCTCACATGACATAAGTCTGGTAATGTCATCAATTAAATTCTCCTGATGTGTTACTTCTTTAAAATCGTGGATAAATGCTGGCAGAAGTTTACGCCAAACTCCATTTCCGTCAACAGTAAAACGAAAATCAGTCTACCATACGAAGAATAGGCGAAACGACGAGTTGCGGTGCACCGGCGTAAATTGAGCAGGTGTAATCCGAGGGCTACCTGTATATAGGAATGTATATAATTGTATTTGTCAGAGACTATTGTTTCGAAACAGTTTAAAAACAAAAGAAAAAACCCTCTGCTATTCTAAGTTAGAAAAACATTTCAATTTTGGTACTGATATAATTCATTAAATTTTTTAAAATGTTTAATTTTTTAATTTCATAAATGTTTTAGTATTAATTTGTTATTCAGATTATGGGACTTTTATCAATATTATATTTAATAATAAATAATAATCCATATCATATAAAATAAAAAATAATCTAGTGTGGCTTAAGCACATCACGTGACTTAATCATCCCTGATGTATCATATATATTTTTAAAAAATTGATCAAAGGAACTAAGACTTATAGCGATAATTTTATTTTTGAACCCCCCTTATTTGAAGCTATAAAAGAAATATTCACATCTCTTCTTAAATAGGGTATAACACCCTTTAGTAGTAAATTTAAGCTTTCATGGTTTAAACATTTTATAATTATAATTTACCCCTCAGCCCTTGGCTTTTATAAAATGTAATATTTCATGGATTTAAAAAAATGTTCGAATATGGTAAATAAGAAATAAATTGAAATGATTTTGTTTTGCCGAGAGTAGCAGAGTTGTTGAATCATAAAGAGAAACAAAGAGGTTGTCCTCTGCTTGATGCAAATACACATACACATATATATAAATATCAAATATAATTATGAATATGTACAGTGGGGTACCTAGAATTTTTGACGCCCTTTCTAAGTTTATCAAATGGTAGTTTTTATAAATTAATAAACATAAATAAATAATTGTAATTGAGACAAACCGAGGGGTGAACCGCGACTTAATATGGTGTGGTGTACAGCACTTCCACACCTACTTCCACTTCCACTTTCATTTCCAAGTAGAAGACAATAGATGACAATAGATTATCTAATGAATTCCAAAATAATTCCAAATAATTACAAAGACAGTGTACACCTAATTCCATTCGCAGTTCACCCCTCGAGACAAACTATAGATATGCCATTGGATGCCATATTTAAATTAGGCAGTAAGGAGGCCGGATAAGTTGATATACCTATAAATGAATCTTTTATAAAAATACAAAATACAAGATACTTTTTTAAAGCCCACAAGAAACTTACGAAGGCCGCTGGTTCCCCACCTATGAGATAAAACATATACCTTCTTCTTCTTCTTCCAAATTTCTACGTCTGGCGACGCTTCTCCGTTCCCAGTTTCCACGTTTCACGGTCCCAGACATCTACAATCTCGAGATTTCTGGAACTCATAGCCTCGTTCACCTCGTCCATCCAAGAGCGCCTTGGTCGACCTCTTTTTCGCCCCCCCGGGCCCCATCCATTCTAGAGCCTTTTTTGGGATTCGTTCTTCATCTATCCTTTTTACGTGTCCAAACCAAACTAATTGTTTTTTTTTGATTTGGTCAATAAGATCCCCGTCCATGCTCATTCGTCTTCTTATCTCTTCGTTTCGAATTCTATCAGTTCTCGTCAACCCACAACTTCTTCTTAAGAAATCCATTTCAGTGGCTAAAAGTCGGCCTCGGTTTCTAACTCCGATATCCCATACCTCTGCTAGTAACACTACGAACGAGGCTGGTATAGATTTTCATTTTTGTGGATCTCCTAATCGTTTTGTCCCATAAAACTGAGTGTAAGGCCCTTGTTATCTTTCTACCCTTTATAATCCTTTCGTTTACTTCCATGCGGCTATTTCCATCTTTATTAAATATTACACCCAAATATTTATATTTTTCAACCCCCGATAACTTCTTCCCTTCCTCCAATATTAGGTCCGATATCATATTATTTCCGACAGACAAATATTCAGATTTTTTATCATTTATTTTTAAGCCCCCTTGGTTAAAAGCCTCATTTAGTTTCCTCACCATGTAGTCAAGATCCATTTCATCATTTGCAAAAACCAGCTGGTAGCAACACTAATAGATATTGTTAAAAAAATTATTAGCAAAATTATAATATTGGATACAGAATTTCCCATCTATACTGTTGAATAAATTTTAGTAGATCAAGAGGGCCTTCAAGCCCTTTTTTTTTAGATTTTTAGTAGATAATATTTTCTTGAAAAGTTTTTATTTGAATTGACAAGTTTTCATGTTGCCGAGAGTAGCAGAGTTGTTGATTCATAAAGAGAAACAAAGAGGTTGTCCTCTGATTGATGCTATTTAATTTAAATAATAATATTTTCTACCCTACATTTACTTGACGACGAGAAAAAATATTCGAAATCATATAGTAATTCATAATTCGTAGAAATCGAATAGTAAACTTATGAAGTGAACAAGTTGTTTTTTACAACTATAACTAAATATAAAAAATGCCGCCCTGTGCAGACCCTACCCCTCTAGGTACGCCACTGAATATATGTATATAATTTATTTGTTGATACGTACTATAGTTTCGAAAGTTTGACCTTCATCATTAGTTTAAACAACGAAACGAATTCTACCTACCTAATCGGGTAGTGAGCCCACGAGAAGTAACAAATAAAATAATTAAAAAGACTGATGATAAAGTTTAAACCTTCGAAACTAGTCTCAAACAAATAAATTATATACTTACCTATTTATTTTTGATATATATATATATATATGTATAAAGTAAAGAAAATTAAAAAAAAAATTATTTACTTTATTTAAATATGTTTCACCAAGAACCCACACCATTCTCCCTTAACAAAATTGATATATATGTGTAGGTGTATTTGCATCAAGCATTTTCTTTTCTTTTTTTAATTTTTTATGTTTTGAAATTGAAGGGAGTCAATTTCTTTATTTAGACGTAAATATTTAATAAATTTATAAAAATGAAAAATATATACCTTTTAAACAGCCATTGAGAGAACCCTTGCCAATCCTGTAGGCAGCCATTGGCCTGAAGCCTCTTGTACAAATATAACATTTCTATCGAAATAGATTAATACTTTGCCGCATCGATAAACTTGTTTAGCTTCCCGAAGTCTACAAAAAGAAAAATCAAAGTTTTTTAATTAAAATGTTGGAGTTTTAGTATTGATGATTGATTTAAAAATATTTTTAATTACTTAATTCCTATTTCTCAGGGTGTTTGCAAAAGTTGATTTGTATAGTTAATTAAATAATTGCCTATTAGTAAAATTGTTGAAGTATCCATGTTAATGAATTGAGAATGATTTATATATGCAAGTTGACAAATTTCAAATCTTGAACGAAATTTACTACTGGAGATGGTCTACCAGAGGGTGACCGAAACTGTTTAGTAAATCTATCTAATAAATAATGTTAATTGTCTATAAAATTACTCTATTTATTTATTTTGTGACTGAACAAACCCTTTAATTTATAAAAATAAAAAAATAAGAATATAGATAAATCATCTTGGCCATTTTTAGAGATTGCCTCCTTTGAAATCACACCCCTCTTATAGTCGGTATTTATATAGTAGCCTCGATTTTTTTTATTAATGATATGTATTTAGAAGAAACTATAATACATACAACTCATGATTTGAAAGTTGGAAGATTCGGTAAAGATGAAGGTAGGAAATAATTGGTTTAAGCCAGTGCTACCCAGTCGATAAAATAAATTCCGTTTCAATTCTAACTTTTGATAATTTTAGTAGTTCGATTACTCTAATAAAATTAAATACTAGATCATGTTATGATGTATTTAATAGTGAAAAAAAATATTTAAAAAATGATTCAAAATTGATTGTTTCTATAAAATTTAAACATGGATTTCGAGTCAAAATCATTTTTTTCAGACCCCAAATTAGCAGAACAAAAATTAGTTCTGAATTTCAACTCCGACTCCACAGATCTGATATAAACAAATTGAAGAATGCAATTCTTCGATTTGATTGTAATTTGACCGCGAAGAAGTGTACTAGAGAGGTAATTCAATTAATTATTTTGCGAACAGTACAAGAAATAGAAATCTAAACTTCATATAAAATTTCAACTAACAGTTTAGGAGTTATCACAAAAGCAAAATCCATAGAAATCAACTTGATTGAAAATCTTCAACTATCAAATCCACAAGATTAAGAAATAAAATAAAATATTAAGAACCTATTAGGTATTGGTACAAAAAGAATTCCTCTTTCTCTGCATCTCATTTCAAATAATTCTTTAAAGCTTTGAGGTGTGGCACGTTGTTTGAATGAAGTTTCTAAAGCTGACATCATTTCTGAAGACATAGGCGGAGGTGGAGGAGGAGGTGGGGGTTGACCAAGGCCTGGAATTGAACTCGCAGAGTTTGGATTTGAACTATCCTCGCGATCCATTAATTCTAATGCATGGCGAAAGTTTTCTAAAACAAAAAGAAAAGTGAGTAGGTAATGAATAAAAAAATTGGAGGAATAAAGTTTAAAGATAATAATAGAAATTTATCTTTTATTAAGGTAGATGTTTCGCGACAATACTAGCAAAAAGTTAATGCTAGAGTATATGGAACAGACAATAAGGATTCATAATTCATAAGCCCAAAACTTTTTGGTGTTTATGTACCACTACTAGCCAATCCCGTGCTCGTTTGACAAATCTGGCAACACTGTTCGAGCTTGTATATATTTTATCATAGAAATTTCAGATAAAGTACATTATAAAGGGAGATTTATAAAGCAAAAAGTTCTTAATAAGCGATTGAAAGCTGTTGCGGCAATGGCTGAAGCGAAAAAACGTCAAAAAAAATTACTAAAATAAACCCACTTTTTAGGTTAAATAAATGCTTTGTTGCCAGCTTGTTTTTAGTGTAAATTTTGCATTATACATTTTTCATTATTTATTCATTATTATCATTATAAATTGTGTTATAACTAATAATTAAAATTATCTTAAAAAATGTATTAGTTATTGTTTAATGTTGGTTTAGTTTTTTATAACAATTGTAAGAAGAGTTTCTTAATTATAATTAAATATGTATGTAAACTTTTCGATATCCCGTATAGTGCAATGTATGAGAGTCTGAAAAACTATCTTTGGAATTTATTATCTCCGGAACTATATTGTTCATAAATTTCGTTTTGCACCAATCGATGCAGAAGTATTTAAATAATAATCTGTCTAAATTTCAAAAAAATCCTAAGAAAACGCATATGGTGATACGACTACCTTAAATAATGTTGGAAAAAAATTATATTTTCTTCATTTTTGAACGGGAAGTTTTAAAGCTAGAGATCCCAAAATGTAATAAGTCCTCGGCATCGAAAATACAAACATTCGAGCACCAGGACATATTTCATTAGACTTTTCGTTCTTGAGTTATCATGGGTAGTGGAATCCAGATCTCAGACACAGACAGACATTTGGCAAAAAAAATCATGGTTTAAAATGATTTTTCTCAAAATTTTAGTTTTTAAACACAATGAGCAAATAAAAAAAAAAAAAAAATTGAGTGAATTCAAAACAAGGGGTGCCAAATAGGCATTCGGCCGGGGAGTTCCAAGTAATATAAAGTGAAAGGAAAATACATTTTTTTGGTATTTTCTCAATAATAATAATGTATTTATGCTTATCTTCGCTGTTGTATCAAAATGTCGTAAGGTAGAGGCACCTACCGATGACAGGCACCCAAGGATGCCAATCCACAAGAAAAAATGAAAAAATAACTAATTTTTGAAATTTTAGTCGATTTTCTTTTAGTAAGTTAACTTAGCTAAAAGAAAATCGACTAAAATTTCAAAAATTAGTTATTTTTTCATTTTTTCTTGTAGATTGGCATCCTTAGGTGCCTGTCATCAATAGGTGCCTTTACCTTATGTAAAAATGATCACTTTTCATAGCTAAGAAAAACTTCTATTCTCATTTATATTAACCCTAAATACTTTATTTTGTTTTTAATCTGTAACTTGAGTTCTATCACCTAATAACATACAACAATTTGAGAGAAGATGTAGCTAACAAATTCAATGTTTACATACAATACAAATACAATACAATACAATACAAATGTTTTTCTTCAATAAAATTTTTTGGTAATTTTGACATACGACATTTTGATATAAAACAGTGACGTTATAATTAAATTTTAATCTTGTTAATCAAAAAATAAATATCTTCTTTTATTTTCTTCTTTTATCCAACGCCCGTCCGTGGCTGGTCGGCCATTAGACGCCGTGCTGCCCAATAAAGCCTTGCCCGTCCCTCTAAGTCGTCGTCAACCACCTCCAGGGCACCGCATCTCTTGAGATGTTCAGCCGTTCCTTCTTCCTCTGTACATAAGGGGCAGAGAGGAGAGTCAGCAAGACCAATGCGGTGCAGATGGCTCTGGAGGTAATCATGGCCGGTAGCCATTCTAAGGTGGCGACCGCGACTTCCCTTGGCAGGTTGTTGGGGATGGGGTTGGATTTGACTATCGGTTCCCATCTTTTGCCAACAGCGGCAGCCCTAATCGCCCTAATAATAAATATTCCAAAGATAGTAATTTAAAATAGAAATAATTACCTTTTACACTAGGTTGAGCTTGTAAATTGTCAGAAACCAATTTTCTCCAACCATTATACCAATTTCGAATTTCGTCAAAATTAGGATTCTGTTTAAGCCAAAATCTTAAAACTTGGAGCCATTTTGGGAAAAAGAATTTCTCAAGAAGACCAGCCATAGTATAAGGTGGCAACATATCTTCCCAATTCATTGCCCAATGCCAGCATTCTAAAAAAAAATTGTATATTTTATTATAATATTATAAATTTAATATTTATAAAAGTAAAACGTGTATGTGTAGTAAAGATCGCTTTAGATTTAAGCAGACTTAAAAATTGGGAATATCACGAGTTGGTAACCTTTAATCCGAGCAAGACACAATCAGTGGCATAACTAGATTTTTTAGGCCCATAAGCAAATTTTAACTACGGGGCCCCTACTAACATTTTTTTTATTTCAACTGTTTATACAAAGGAAAATTATTTTTTAACTTAAGAGCAGAGAATGAAATAGATATATTAAATGAAACATATATATATTTAAGGATTTTAAAATACATTTAAATACGAGTATTAAACGTTTAAAAGAAAACTGATTATAAATAAAAAATAAAACATATTTGAATATAAACAAAAGTATAAAAAGTTATTTAAATGATTTTTCGTCTAGATTTTGCAGCAGCAAATTTGTCAATTAGTCTTCGTGTTTAATTGACTTGCTTCTTTATTCTCAATAGCAATCAATGCTAAATATTTCAGACGAGATTGTCCAATTGAATTTCTTTTAAAATCTTTTATAATTTTTAATTTGCTGAATGTTCTTTTCTACTGTAGCAACAGTAAAAAAAGTAAAAAAATATAATAAACTTTGTATATTCTTTAGATAAATCACTTTCCAAGCAACTAAATTTTTCAATTATAATATTTGCAAAGTCCCATATTGACATAGATTCATTTAAATCGCTTTTCAATAAAGTAGTTATGTATTGAAGGAGACAATAAAAGAGTGATCTTCAGCTGGAATTATAAATTTTATTTATTTATAACGAGACTATAGTTTCGAGGCTTTGCTTTTCATCAGTCTATTACAATGAATTCACAGAGAATTCAATTTATGAATAAATGAAAAATTCATAAAATTAATTCCTGTGAATCCATTGTAATAGACTGATGAAGAGTAAAATGCTCGAAACTATAGTCTCGTTATAAATAAATAAAATTTATAATTCCAGCAGAAGACACACTCTTTTTATTGTCTCCTTCAATATATAAAAATTCTGCTACTCTCGGCAAAAACTTTCAATTTAAAGTAGTTATGTTTGTAAATTGTATAGCAAATATATCTGTTGGTAATTTTGCGTATTTTTTTTTTGTGACTTGTCAGCTTACATTTTGTTTATTGGGCCTCCGAGGAGCGGGCCGCCTCTTACAAAACAAAAGACCATTACACAAATTTATTTACAAATCTTTCACACTTTCAGCTTCAGAACAAATTAATTCAGATTCAGAGCGGGTGGCTGAGAGAGCCAGGAATTAATCTCTGACTCACATTTCACATTTCTTTTTTTTTGTATTTATAAAAAATAATCATACGCCAGAACTTTTTAATTTGTTGACAATTTTAACAATTCTTTGGGTTCTAAAAAACCAAAATAATTCACAAAATTATCCATACCTTCAAATCTTTTATTTGATTTATGACAATATCAATTACAAAATTATAAACTTAAATTTCCCTTTTCTTCTGGTATAAAAGAATAAAACTGTGTTTGTATTCAGAAATCAATAGATGAGGTTACGTGGATGATTATTTAATAATGTTGTTTTGTAGTTATAATTTAATTTTAAATATAATAAATGTATTTGATATTTTAATATTTCAATTTTTTTTAAATTTATAAAGAAAAAAAAGTTAATTAAATATATGATTTTTTTTATATATATAAATAATTAATAAATAAATTTTTAAAGGGGCCCCTAAAGCCGGGGCCCCGAAAGCGTTGCTTCCCTGTAGTTACGCCACTGGACACAATATTGTCCAATTTCTAGGCGCCGAGATAGTCCTGATATTTCCTTTGATTCGAGCACATGTGAATTTTATGACAAAATAATCAACGTTTGGGATCTGACCTTTCTTGGAATGACCATATTACTTTAGTAGAAGCCGCGGCATGAAAGCTTGGCTTTCTTTTCCGTGGCAGACGCTTTCCCACTCAACTTCTTATCTTATACAAGGTTCAAATTCGCCCCTGTCTTGCATCTATGGAGAGGAGCCTCTAAGCATTCCTTGCTACATTGGATTCAATTCAGAAACGAGCTAATAGCGACTAATAAGAGATCCAGCATTAACTGTCCCTCTCGATGCCCTAGCCCATCGTAGAACTGTCTTAACCCTTCCCCTAAGGCGTTTGTTCTGATTTGATAAAATCAATAATCCATCCTAAAGCGTTATTTGTGCGAAATACACGATTTTCAAACATTCAACACCACTTCGCGATTAAATTAGATACTGAGTCGCTTTCCGGTTATATTCAGTCTTTCAAGATCCGCATCCATAGATACTAGGGTGGTCGAAAAAACTAAAAAAAAATTTCGAAAACACTTTAGTGCGAAATAGTTGCCTATTGTAATAAGAAGAAAAACGGCATTAAAAAAAAATTAAAATCGGTTAACATCTTCCGCTCGCGCATCTAACTTTAAACTTATGAAAAATTGCAAAAATTACGATATTTTTTAATTTTTTTTTATTAGTTAAAATTTTTAAAAGAAACACTCTAGCGTTTTATGGTTGTTTTATCGTTTAAATAACCTAAATAAATTAAATTCTGATCAATAATATACTTTTATTACGTTCGAGCAGCATCTTAGAAAAAAATGGAATTTTTTATGCCGTTTTCTTATTACATTAGGCAACTTTTCGGCACTAAAGCGTTTTCGAAAAAAAATTTCAGTTTTTTCGACCCACCCTAATAGATACCTTTAACTCTGACCCATTCCTTGAAATTTCTTCTTTTCACGATGAAAGGGTCCACCACAGAGGTTTTTGGTACAACTTATTGTTGTATCAATGTCCTTACAAAAAAAAATGGGGTCCAAGTTTCTCAGCGGTAGGTCTCGCATTAAATTTCAGGTGACTTCCCATATACAGAGGAAAACGATGGAAAAGCTCTCGAATTAAACAATTTTCAGGAAGTTAATATTTATTATTTTATTTCAAATGAGGCAATTAAAATCAATCGATCATTAATTAATTTTAGATGAAGTGACAAGAAAGAATGTCTATATATTTTTTCAATGTTTTATAGGATTTGCAAAGAGGAAAATTGTATTTGCCAGAATTGTTTTTGTATTCTCATCTATAACAACTGGTGTTGAGATTTTATTCGTGTTGCAAAGGAAATGTAGATTTAATGTTACTAATGTACTATTTAAAAAACTGAGGGTGAGTGGACTGTTTTGATCTTAATTTGTATTGCAATTGTAATGTTTATGTGATTGTACTTTTTAGACTGATGATGGCGTGAAAGTGTCAGCCGAAACTGTCTCCTAGTTTTAAATAAAATAATTGCTAAAGACAAGAAGATTTTGGGTTTTTCTTAAGTCTTTTTTCTCCCTACGAGAACCTATTAACTTTTCTCATGGTTTTAATTGACTAGTTTGAAAACAAATAATTAATATAAACATCATAGTACCATTATCTAGTTAATGTTTATATTTATTTGATCCCTGCCTGACCTGTAAGCAGATATGGCCCTAAGACCGAGAAGGAAAGAGCAGGAATCAAATAAATATAAATAAGATGTTATTAGTGGAGATGCTCCAGGATAATGGTCAATCATCGGAACCGAGTTTGGCACATTAAGAATAAGATGTAGATCTGTACACAAACCTAAATGTTGTTGATGAGGATTAATAACAAGTTCATGTAAAGCAGCTGCTAATTTAGGAACAATATGCCTTGTTAAGAAGGCCTCCAGATCCCCTTGGGAAAATACTTCACGCCATGGTTCGAGCATTCGTTTAGCAGATGCATCACTTGCATGCCACGCCTGAAGAGCTGATCCCAGTTTATTCCTTATTATTGGAAAAACTGTGGTTTCAAATCGTGTAGCTAACCAAGGAAGCCATGGTAAAATCCATCCGTGCACTGGAACAGTATCTGTTAATGGATTCCATTCTTCGATCTGAAAATAATTTACCAAAAGAAAATGAATAAGATAAAACAGTGTAATTTTTAGTTTGCGAGGAGGTGAGCCCCAGCCTCAAGAGCAGTGAAAGTGTGAATAAAAGAATGTATGAATTTTCTTGGTTGTTAAAAAAAAGTTTAATTTCTATTACCTATATATTGAAAATTATTGAATAATCTTTTTAAAAAAGGTTTTTAAATAATTTATTCAAATTGTATGAATTTTAGAAAGTAGGTAGGTATATATTGCATGATTTTTAAGATTCAAATAGAATTAAAAGTACCTACTATAAATATAGATAGTTAGAGGTTTTTCATTTCAAATTGAACATTTTACAAATAAAATAATAATAATAAAATGTTCAATTTGAAGTGAAAAACCTGTATTAAAGCTAAAAAAATTTGTGAAACTTCTCAGTTAAAAAATAAACATAAAATTTGAAAAACTCAATATATTTCGTCTATTCGCACAGCTTCAAGAGTTTACATAAGAGTGAGTTCAAAGTAAGAACAATTGATAAATAAAGATAGGATGGATTATTTGGTTTGGAAAAAAATGAGTTAATGTCAGTTTTAGTAAGACATAGATGTCTTCTTTTCATATTTAAAATATCCCAGTCAATGGAGTATAATATCCTTATGAATTCGTCAAAATAAAAATATATATAAATATGTATTTATAAAAATATAAATACATTTGTATCTCGAAATAACAAAAAATGGACTTACACCACTTTCAAAATAAACTGTCCATATTGGTAAATGTGTTTAAGGGGGAAAACCATAGGATTTGCAGAGGATATCAAGTCAGGTGTATATTATCTATATTATTGGTTTCAAAAAACGATCCCCTGAAGATAAGTAATGTCGTTCAAATTGACTTGACGAACCAAGAAGATTATAGAATAAAACTAATAATGGGAATGATTCTGGCCATACATCCCTTTATTTCTAGTAGAAAAAGGATTGCAATACACAAATTCTTCATTTAAGTCTCCACAATAATTACACCAAACAATTCGAATGGGAGTGCGAAGGGGTGAATCTGGCCAGGACCGCCAAAAGCTTGATTGAATTTTACCGATCCCCTTCGGTCCGATATTAAATAAAAATACAAAACTGTTCACATTATGTATAAAATGAATCTATAAAAGACAAACATTCCTACATATAGGAACATCCGTTCATTCCTATTTGTTGTGTAATGAAATAAATAAAAAAATATGGAAGCATAATTATTAAAGTCAATCAACATGTGCGTAGTTAGGGGGAAGGGGAAGGGAGTTGGTGCCCCCTTACAAAACTCATTGACCCCGGAGAAAAATCGAAACTCCATTATTATGAGGCATCAATGTAATTCTCAAATTAAATTAAAAGTTTCTATTTGCCGAGAGTAGTAGAATTTATAAATTAAAGGAGACAATAAAAGAAAAAAAGAAAAAAATTAATTTTCCCAGCAGAAGACACTCTTTATTGTCTCTTTTAATTTGAATAGTATGTTTCCTGTATTTGATTCGATAGAGAATCGAAAGCAGGTGATTTTTGTCAAATATTAATTGAAAATAATATCCGAATTTATATATTTCTAACTTGAAATAATGAATTTAAATATATTTATAATTTTCTCATTAATATATTAAATTATCTTTTCATATGTATTTCTCATTAAATGATTTCGTTACTTCTAACATTTGTCAATTCTACTAAAAAGTTAGTTGATCTCTAAATCGGATTACCGAAATTGAAATCTTGTGGTGGCTAATCAGCTGGCCGGCTGCCCTCCCTAGGAAAACTCCCTACTAGGCCAATGTCAATCCGTTTTCTTTTAGAAAGAAATATGATGTGGACATTGCTAAAAAATAAAATAAAATATAAATTGATTTTATAAATTCTATAATTTTAATTTTTTGGAACCTAGTAGCTAAGTAAAATTTGACGCAGATTGATCTAAGGATTTAGGAACATATAGTGACAATTCCATTTTTTCGAAACTTCTCCCACTTTGGGCAACTAAGTAACGTACAACTCTTCACTAGAATATGTATGGTAAAAGTTTTAAGGTTAGAACACACATAGAGCCGGTAAACGATCGTACTCCGGCAATGTCCTGACCTTTCAACCGGGAAAACACACTTGACCGAATATTTAACGAACGTTTTGAACTCCAGCCGCTCCCCCCGTCTCTACATATGAGTATGAATGTTTTCAACATACGTTAATATATATCTTTATTTTGTCGGACTTTTTATACGAATATAATAAATACCTGTGTTTGAATTTTGGGCAAGACAAGTTGTTCCAATACATGTTGATGTAACCATAATGGAACTAAAGGTGGAGACCAATATTCAATAAGTTTAACCATGGATTCAGGATCATCTCGAGCTTTCCAATCATCAATAGAGTTTTTCACAATTGGTAGCCATGAATGCCATAAAACTTTTCCATATGATTCTGAAGTCATATCTAAAACCCCATGCCATGCTGTAACATCAACTAGAGGTTCATCTGGTTCTACAAGAGGCTGCCAATTCCTTAATCTTGCAACAATTACAGGAGTAGCTACAGCTGAAGCGAGTTCGTCAAGACCATGGAGACGCCATTCATTAGGATATTCTTCCTAAGAAAAAATAAAGTAAAAATTATCTATTAATAAAAATATTAATAAATAATTTGAGTGAAATTGTAAATTGAATTATTGTACTTGTAATTCTTGAAAAGCTTTTGCTGATGGTTCTAAATGCTCGATCTGGTCTAGCAATGTCTCTAAACTAGCAGCTTGTTCCTCGGCATGTAATGTAGCATCTTCTAATTCACGTTCATCTCTCTCTAAAGCAACTGATCGGTCTGCTAAATGACGCCTTCCTCGATCATTCTCAATAATTTCCTAAAAAAAATATTTCGATATGAAAGATAACTAATTATTTTTTTCTTTAGGTCAAAGTAAACCATCTAATTAATAATTAATTTACAAAAAACTAGCAATGGCGGTTGCTAGGCGTTACTAGACTTTACTATTTATAGCGCTTGTAAATTTAAAAAAACAAACAATTAAAATTATTAAAAATAAATTAATAAGTATTGGAAATCAAGTCCGTAGTCAGGGGAGGGGAATTGAACTCTCCCCTCCTCCTGGAATGTTGAAGAATAAATCTAATTTTATAGGATATAAATAAACATTCAATAAAAATTTAATTTAAAAAAATTCTCTGATAAAAAAGGAATTGTGGAATTCAATTAGTTTTTGGTATTGTCTGTCTTTACGAGAGACCGAACTGGGGGCTATCTAAGGGTTTTCCAAAATTTCTCATTAATAAATTAGTTAATTAGTATATAATATAATATAATTAGTATATAAAGGGTCATCCAAATGTGACGCCTAGATGTCAACATTGTAAGATGTTTGCATGTGACGTCTTTTCAGATGAGAAAAGTAATTTTGTTTTAGTAGAAGGTAGTACAATTTTAACCATGGATAGGTATACACTGCAACAACGTGTTTACATTATTCAAACTTATTATGAAAATAGCCGTTCTTTGAAAAATACCCATCGCAAAATTCGTGATTTTTTCGGTGTAAATAATCGGCCAAATCAATCAGCAAAATTGTCTTATCTGGAGTGATGAAAATCCTCGTGTTATTCGGGAAAGATGTCTACACCCAAAGAAAGTTACTGTTTGGTGTGCATTTTGGGCAAATGGAATCATTGAGAGGTATTTTTTCGAAGATGGTGCTAGAAATCCTGTTACTGTAAATGCTGAGCGATACCATTCAATGTTAAGTGACTTTTTATGGCCACAATTAACTCATACTGATGTGTCTGGTCTCTGTTTCCAGCAAGACGGTGCCACCTGTCACACAACTCGAGAAAACGTTACGTTTTTGAGATCAATCTTTCCTCAACGTGTAATTTCACGAAATGCAGATTTCAATTGGCCTCCAAGGTCATGTGATCTAACACCAGTCGATTTATTTTTGTGGGGTTTTTCAAAAAGTCGTGTGTATGCCAACAAGCCACAGACAGTTAATGATCTAAAGCAGTGTTCCGCAAACTTTTTTAGTTCAAGGTATTATTAAAATCAATATAATATGAAAAGATGTTTAATGAGAAATGTGAGCCTGCTTAATTGAGTACCGGCGATCAAAATTTGGAGCAATCATTGATAAGGCTGCTCGCATAACTCTCAGCTATGTCTAAGTGCATTATCTTTACAAAACTTGAAATTTTTCCGCGGCACACCACTAATGACCACGGTACACTGATCTAAAGAACAACATTCAAGTTGCAATTCGCGAAATAACTCCAGCGACATGTTGAAAAGTGATTGAAAATTTCGATATTCGAATTTATGCCTGCAGACGCAGTCGGGGTGGACATTTGAATAATATTCTATTTCGCGTATAATTGTAATAGATCATACTTTAAATGAAAAAAAAAACTTGAAAAAATTGCCAACAGTTTGTGTTTTATTAAAAAAAACATGTAGGCGCTATTTTTGGATGGCCCTATATTATAAAATAAACTGCACAACTTTCGCCAAGGCTAAAACACCCTACTCACTATCGGACCGAGCTACCCTGTATGGTAAAGTAAAAAATATTGGTTTAAAATTATTTTTCTTCACGTTTCAGATATTAAAAATGATTAGGGAATTCACCGGTGTACCGAGTAATATAATTATAATTAAATTTTATTTTCGTTAATATATTTTTAAATAGAATGTCACCTGTTCACAC
The DNA here is from genome assembly GCA_024734495.1 of Forficula auricularia. Lineage (NCBI taxonomy): Eukaryota > Metazoa > Arthropoda > Insecta > Dermaptera > Forficulidae > Forficula > Forficula auricularia. The sequence continues at coordinate 355,234 of JALMQS010000798.1, forward strand.
ATATCAAGCAATAGGCGTAGATTGTGTTGTAATTCCGGCAAAGAAAAATGCTGTGTTTGTCTTTCAGCTCTTTGTTGTTGTACTTGTTCACTTGGTCGCTTTTGCCCTGCAATGGCGTGGTATCCACTCAAGATGCGTTGTTCAGGACCAGTCATATCTATCACTTTCACCTGTTTATATGAAGTATTTTGAAAAAAAAATAACTATTAAGAATATTAATCTATATAATTTATACAATATTTTAATTAATTTTATTATTTAATTATAATTTTGTCTTTTAATTTTTTTTAAATAAATAAAAAGAATATAAAAAACCCAAGCTTTCACCTTATTAGATACTAGATCTTTTAGTTTTTTAAACTAAAAATATCCTTTAAACAAATCATAGAAAACATAAAATAATTGTTAGTTTATTTAATGTCCTAGAAAATTGTAAAGTAATTAAATAAAATACCTTGGAAAGATGACTTGTATTAGTAACAGGACCTTCTCGTTGAGTAGAACGTCCAGTATTTCCATCCTCAATAACTTCATCAATTGTTTTATAAAAATAGCGAGGTTTCCCAGAATTTTTAGATTTTCTCCATTGTTGAGTACCGGGAGCAGTAATTTTGGATTTTTTATCTTCAATTTTTAAAATATCAGATTCAGCTTTACGTTGAGCCTTTTCGGGTCCATATGCACCTATAGCACCACGTCCTTTTCGTAATCTGCAAATTATAGATAATAAAATTTTGATACTCTACCTATGTTCTTATTTAAATAGAATCATTTATTTTATTTGATATAATTTGGGGGAAAAAGCGAAAACTTTTTCAATACTATATTCAGTATAATAATAATCAAAATAAAAAATAGCTCGGCCTCTCAGAGATGTACGAGCGTATCGCGTAATAATTTTAATAATTACATTTTTTTGCCATTGGATTGGATACCTTTTAGGCCATTGAGGCTCTGGCTGCCTAACAGTTTCAAAAATTTTCAATTAAACAGAAAATTTATTAATTAACTCAGAAATGGTCTGACTGAGAGGATTCTCTAACTTTAGGAATGTTGTATCACTTAAATAATTTGCTAAAAACTAATTTACTACTGGATGTGTATTTCGTAATTGTCTTTGTGGAACCAAGAGTAGGTATAGTCATGGTGTCATATAGAATAAAATATGGTACATATCTTGTCAAATAATCATAGTTTTATTGTATTAATTATTGCACCTTAACTATTTTTATTTTTACTTTTATTCAAAAGTGCTCTGATGGGTGGGATTGATTGATTGAAACTATCTGTGAAAGATTTTATATCAAGGGGAAATCACTGATGCATAATATCCTGAATATAAACATATATAATATATTTGTTTTTTTGTTACATCTCTCTGTAGCACTTGGAATAAGGTAATATACCACTGGATCGCAGTTTAAGAATCCCTTGGTTTAACCGAAAATAATTTCATAAAAATTAACATGACTACAAAAGTTTTAATATTTAGATAAATATATAATACAGGGTGCGGCGCCAAAATCCGGACAAATGAATTTCCAGCCGTTCTATACGACTTCGAGAGGTCACGATTTTTCTTCAAATAGTTTGATGCATTTTGACCTCCCAACAGCCCAGATTTCAATACTTTGAACTTCTAAGTATGCAGCGTGCTTGAAAGGATCACTAACAAGTCCAGACATCCAAACATCGCATCATTGAATGCCGCTATTGAAGCGACATTCGCCGATATGGACCGTGACTCATTAAAACGGACCTGCGAATGGCTGGAGGCGTTCATTCAAGCAGAAGGGGTTATATGGAGTAAATGTGTTTTTTTAACAAACAATTTAGTAAAAAAAATAATTATAATCTTCCCCATCTTTGCAATAAAAATTATACCATAATGTTACCACCATGGTAATTCAAAAAAATGTTTAATTTGTCCGGATTTTGGCGCCGGACCCTGTATTATATACAGTGAAACAGTCAAATTCGAACCCCGGAAATCCAAAATCCCGGGAAATCCGAACGCAAAAGAGAGAAACTTATTTATTTAGTCATAAAACAATTATGTATATATTCTACATTATAACCTTATTTTACATAATTATTTGAAAAATTAACAAAGTACAGTTAGCATACCTAATAAAGTGTAAAAGTGTACATGCTTATGTCATCCAGGATTGAATAACGGTAAAAGTTGGTTATTGAAATTCTTTAGGTTAATCACTTTGCAAAAACAAGGAAATAATAATAGAAACACAAAAAATTTCACTTAATCTTTCACTTGATATCAGTTTTCTTCAATTGTCGAAGCTGCTTTCGGCTAATCCGAACAGGCTACAGCCGTAATTAGTTCGGATTTGAGGGTTTCACTGTAGTATTAAATAAAAATTTAAATATGATGATAGGTTAATTTTAGTTTACTTACTTGGCTTCCACAGGGCAGGATATGCCTTGAAGGTTCTTTCCAAGACCTTTACCAGGTTGATAGCCCATTTGAAGTAAGAGTTTGGCGCCGATTCCTTTGGTGTGTCGCTCCCACACTCCCACTCCGCCAGTAGGATTAATTTTAACTTCTTTTCGTCGACCAAAACCAGCACGAGGCATTTCAATTTCATTTTCACTGTCACTACAACACAAGTAGATCAATTCGAATTATTTATTAATAAATAAAATTTCGGAATAAAATTTATTAAATATTTTTTTTAATAGTAAACTCATAAGACTTAGATAGCATTTTGAATAATAAGATGATGCGAATTGAGGGGAGAGGCAATTTCCAAGTACCATAATAGAAATCAGCGAGTCTACCCTACTGACTATTTAAGATATTTGGTTCATTATTTATAAAAAGGCTCTCTACAAAGAATCTTTTGAAATTGTTGCTTTCTTTCACACATCCAATGCAGTAAGGCCACATGTCAAAAGGGTATGTTTTACACAGCAGTGTTTTGAATATGATTATAACAATGGATTTCTTAAGAAACCTAAGGACATTATATGCTCCCTAGGGGCTATTTTTAAAAATAGGTATATGGCTTTACTGCAGTTAACGTACCTAAATGCCCGTAACATTATACTTCACCTAATTCAATTTTCAAAAATTTCGAGATGTGGCCTTACTGCATTGGATGTGGGCCTTGTAGATAGTTTAGAATTTATTTTTATCGATTCCATGCCCCGTTAGTATTTTCTTGATATAAGAAGGAGTTAAATAAAAAAAATTCTCATAAATTAATTTTCTCACTCCTAAAATCTAAACTATTGTATATATTAGGTTAAAAAATAAAATAAAATAGAGAGAGTCTTCTGTTTTTTAAAATAAAATAATTTTTAATTATTTCTAGAGACTATAGTTTCGAAGGCATTGCCTTCATCATCAGTCTATCACAAATATTTCAAATTAGGTTACAAATTAAGATTTATACATAGAAAATTTTGAAAAATATATAATGTCTTTTTCTTCATGTTTCTTCTTGGGAGATTAGAATATAACTAGTTAGTTATATTCTAATCTCCCAAGAAGAAACATGAAGAAAAAGACATTATATATTTTCAAAATTTTCTATGTATAAATCTTAATTTGTAACTAATTTGAAATATTTGTGATAGACTGATGATGAAGGCAGATGCCTTCGAAACTATAGTCTCGTAGAAATAATTAAAAATTATTTTATTTAAACTGAAGATCTCATTTTATTTTATTTTTAACCTAAAATAAAAACAATTCTGTTACCATCGACAGTGAAATCTTTTATTCAACTAATAATATTGTATATATTTTAATACTAATGGATATTTAGACTGCCCTTTTCATTAACAGTAGTAAATAATAATTTATTAATTTTCAATCAATTTCAAAGTATATATATAAAAGAAAAGAAGTTAGAATGTTTGTTTGTCTTCCTTTGACCGATCTAGGCTAAATTTTACAAAGATTAGGACAAACATTAGTTACCCATAATGGGTAATCTTAAATAATTAGAATTTTATGGCCTTTGTCGGGTTTGGACCAAATTTTGTACAATTACTACTATTAGGAACCTTGCGAAATTATTGGTGCCTCGAGCTTGGCAGGATGGCTGAGAGGATGGAAAAACATTGGGTCTTTATGAGAACCCCAAAAAGACACCCGCATGAGCAATATGATGCCATTGAAAAATTTTGTTTTACCGAGAGTAGCAGAGTTGTTGAATCATAAAGAGAAACAAAGAGGTTGTCCTTTGAATGATGCAAATAAACATACACATATATACTATCTTGATCAAAAAATTTCAGGAATTTATTCAGAAAATCAAAAATACAAATTTATTCATCAAAATCGATATTGTCCCATTCAAAGTACTCCCCATCGACTGCAGCGCACTTATGCCAGCGCTTGATCCAATCCTCAAAACATTTTTTATACTCGGTTTTCGACTGATTTGGTTCCCTGCGACTTTTTCCTGTTCAGTCGACTTAAAAAATCGCTCCGGGAAACACGTTTTAACACGTTTTTTTTTCCAAGTAGAGAAAATGAAAAAATCGAAGATGGCTCTGATGGCCGAACCGAAAATAAAAAATGTTTTGCAGTATAATAATAAAACTTGAGCAAGATGCTAGGTAGGTTTCACAAAATTTGACTTATTCCACTTTCAAAATAAACGGCTCATATATCAAATTAAATATGTACCTATATATATAATTTATGTGTTTGAGACTAGTTTTGAAGGCTTGGTACATCGAGTGTTTACTTAGCAAGCCTGCTAACAGATTTTCAATATCTACGCAATACTGACGCCATGAGAAATACTATTTATAATTAAAAAGACTGATGACGAAGGCAGTATTAAATTAAATTAGGTGTTATTATATTTGAATAAAACAATCATATTATGACTTGTGTCGTTTAAGCAATAAACGACGACTTCGAGGTACTATTTGAAGAGGAAGGAATGTACTAACGTGCTTGGTTTTTAGTCAGATCATGTTTTTTTTTTGTTTTTTTTTTAATGATATTGATGTGAGAAGGAGATACACCAAAAAGGTGCATCCCTAGAAGGCTGGGTTGACCCTTTCATCGTGAAAAAAAGAAAAAGAGGTGATTTTATGGGCTAGGTAGGAGTTGAAGGTATCTGTGGATGCGGGTCTTAAACAGTTGAAGGTTATAAGTTGCGTGTAAGACGGTGGCTGGAAGTGAGTTCCAGTCTCTGGAGGGCATAGGGATAAAAGAGTTGGCGAAAGCGCTTGTTCGATTTTTATCTAATTTGACAGCGAAGGGGTGCTGAGCGTTCGAAAACGGCGTGTTTCTAGTAATGAGGGCTCTAGGGGAGATAATTGATTTCAGCTCTACTGAACAGACACCATGATAGTATCTGTAGTACAGGGAAAGGGCAGAAACGGTTCTTCGGTGAGCCAGGGAGTCGAGTGAGTTAGTTAGGGCCGGGGCTCCTATTAGTTAAATTGCTCTTTTCTGAATTGCATCCAGTGTGACAAGAAAATGCTTGGAGGCCCCTCTCCACAGATGAGAGCCATATTCGAGGCAGGGACGAATTTGAGCCTTATACAATATAAGAAGGATTCATATATATGTGTATGTTTATTTGTATCAAGCAGAGGACAACCTCTTTGTTTCTATAAAGTTATAATGTGATGTCAGACCTGAGACACAGGCAGCAGTTAGTGGAAAATGAAATTATAAAATAAAAAAGTTTAGGTTTTAATAAAAAGATATTATTTAGTACCCAACCTTGAATTATAAGGGGGATCATTTTTATTTTCATCCTCGTCACTTTGCTTGTCTTCCTTTTTCTGATTTTGTATTCCTGCAGAGATAAAGCTGACTGGTGCAGAATAATCCTTTGATCCACTTCCTTTAAAACTACTCCTCGGTAATTCCTCTTCTTCACTATCCTCGGCCCAAATTCCATAAATATTACATTATATAAAATTAAGTAATTTATCATAAAAAGGTACTGATTGCTTGTAATAATTAATTTTCTTCTATCTCGGCGAGGTATTTGAAGCCACGTGAGAATAAGGTGTTAAGTTCAATGTTGAAGATAAAGAATATATTAATGTTGAAATAAAGTAAACGTTATCTTGTATTGTTGTTTATTATTTGACAAAAAAGAGACGTTTCAGCAGTCAATCACCCTCATCATCAGTCTTTTTTATGTCTTTGCAGTAACCAATAATATTCTCAACAATAAGGAAGAAAGGTGTTAAGTGTATTCAATGGTCTCCGTAATAGAAATTAAGCCAAATTTAAAATCATCCCAACGTGCATGAGTAATCAAAATCAAATGCAAAAAATAATAAATCCCGACAAGGGCAAAATCATGTGAACAAATGTATTTATCGTTAGTTCATTTGTGGTTATAACCAAAGATAAAGGGTGCATGGTATGGGGGGTAGGGATGCTAGAGGGGTTTCGGGGGGGGGGGTCAGGGGCGTCCCCCTAGCTAGCAGGTGGGCCGCCGAAGAGGGGCCTTGCAGCTAGTAATATATATATAAAATACTTCAAGCGTTCTTAATTCATCAATCTCCGCTTCCCAGGCTCCTCCAGTTCAATCCATCATACATTACAACAACAATATTAAATTTTGTTTGTTTTTTCTCTGCTCTGTAAAATCTCTTTGTTGAGAGTTAGCATCGACGATATCTCTTTTTTGTCAAATAATAAACAACAATACAAGATAAAATTGACTTTATTTCAACATTAATAAATTCTTTATCTTCAACATTGAACATAACAGCTGATTCTCACGTGGCTTCACATACCTCGACGAGATAGAAGAAAATTAAGTAATTTATTTTAAAAAAGTAATAACAATATGATTTAATAATTACCATAAATTTGTTTATTTTTACTAATTCTTCGTCCTGGTCGATTTATGTTAAATTCATTTTCTAAATCATAATCAGTGATTTCAAAACGTTCCACCTCGTCTTCAGACATAATATATTAATTAATATTTATACAAACAAATTAGATAATCTACTAATATCTACTAATATATATATATATAAATAAATTTACAAATAATTTTTCGAAAAGATACAATATATAAATGCGAACAGTCAACATCTGACAGTAGCAATAGATAAGTTACATTTACATTAGATAGGGGTCTCTAGTGTCGCCCAAAAGTACACACAGATGCACGCGTTCCTAGAAGTGGGAAATTTATTTTAAGGTAGTTCTTTCACAAATGCAAAAATTCAAGAAGTCTTTGAAACTTGAAATATAAGTCATTAAAAGCATAATAGACACACTGTTAAAATTTGAAGACGATTTACCACAGTAAACATGAAATAATTTCAATTAAAAATGACATTTTTTACACAGGGTAAATAGGGAAAGGGTGGGGATATGTTCATTATTTTATTTTTTTTCATTGAAGGACTTTCACCATCTTGATGAAAAACTAGTATTTGTTAGAATAATATATTCGGAGTAACTTAAAAAAAATAGAAATTATTTACCACGTAGTTTTGATAAAAAACAAAAAACAACATATTTGGGCGATTATTTTTAGTGGAGGGGATATAAGCACAATGGCTTGGAAACGACCGGCAAGTATGTGTGTATCTATATAGAGATTTCGTAGTGTGAGTGGTACAGTCACGTTAAAAAAACATAACCGAGAATTTTAGTTCCGTTCATATTTATAGAGTGGTTACGAGAGTGTGGCGAAAGAACCTCCTTAATAAGAATATCTTTAAAAAATCTCAATTTAGATGATTGCAGCACATACTTATATTTTGTTAAACAACAATAGCATATCTAGGGACAGGGGAAAACAATCAAATCCCGCATGTTTTCATAATTTGAATTTAAGTATTTGAATAAAATGAGCTGGTACAAAAAACGCCTAAAAATAGCCACTTATGGAGCTCTCTCACATGTTATTTCAAATCAAAATAAAAAAAATCAAAATTAATTATACTAAAATTATAAATACTTCACACTCTATTATAAAAAAATAATTTTTTTTCAACCCTGGTCAAAATAATAAAAAATTAGATTAAAATTTTGATACGATTTTGGATTTTTTGGTGGAAAATGGATTTTTTTTTTAATTAAAGCCAAGTTTTATTTAATCAAAACCAAGGGCGTAGCTACCGCCGTATCGGCGGTATCAATGATTTGGTGCCCCCGGGCTACAGGAGCCCCGACGTGTGTTAAACAAATATTTGTAAAATATGTTATACACATCGGGGGTAGAAGAACCCCACCGAGAAATTTTGATACAGGGCCCGCTTTTAGGACCAAGGGCGGACCCAGGATTTTTTTTGGGGGGAGGGGGCGTGACATTAAAAAAAAATACAAGAATATAACAATATTTTTATTTTAGTAGGAAATTCAATTAATTAATGTTTATGACATGATCCGGCCACATTGCGGCACGGGATACCGTAGTCTAATTAAGATGAAACTTTGCTAATCTCATTTTTAGCCATTTGGCAACTATTAGGTGGTCAGGACCAAAATTCGAAGAGTGGTTTCTTGTGACCAGCTAATAAGCATAATCCACTTTTCCGCTAAGTTTGGTAAAAATTGCCTATCTTTGAAGATTGATTGTGGCAAAACAGCTCAATTGATTTTAACTTTTAAGTTCATATCCGGTGTGAAATTTTATGCTCAGATATATATATATCTTATATATATATATATGTGTATGTTTATTTGCATCAAGCAGAAGACAACCTCTTTGTTTCTCTTTATAATTTATTTTGATTTAAAATGACGTTTTGAGAGAGAGTTTCAAAGTGGCCAGGTGGGTTTTGTACCAGCCTCTCTTTAAAAATTGCTAAATTTAAAATTATGAAATATACCACGAATTCCCTCATTCTCTCCTTAGTAATAGCAGATAAGATCAAATATGATATTTCAATTATTTAGGAAGATATAAATATTATGGACAAAACTGTCGGTATGCGAGTCTACCTCTCTCATTTGGCCGGCTTAATTTTTCTATTATACTTACCTTATATCTAATATGTTATTATTTATTATAATATGAGTATTACCAATTAATTATGTTTTAATAAATAATTCATAATATTTAGTTTATAATTATCTCTATTGAAAGTCATATCTAAATATATTTGAATTGCCTGCCAGATTTCAATATATGCCATATGTATTCGTTATCTTGACATTTGACACAGTCAACTGAACTGTGGATTTTGACATGTTACATCTAGAAGAAGTTAATTCGGAATTTCAATTTCTATGTCTCCGGATTTTTTAATTTATTTTTATTGCTCTAATTATTTCTATTTGTTGAATTTCTCAAGTTGAATTTCATATTCTAAAAATGGAAGAAGTAGATAAAATTATTATACATTCTCTTCAACAAATTGGATGGTAAATTAAATAATCTTTTTAAATTTTTATTTTTTAAATAATAATATATATTGGAATTTTTGATTTATATATGTATTAAATAATTAAGACTAACAAGTTTTCTATTCAGTACAAAATAAATTAATAATTTTCTTTACTGCTTAATATAAATAAATTATGGCCGATGACCTTTCCCTTTCTTGATCATTAGTTGATAATAATTAGTTCATAAAACATGTAACTTAATAAAAAATATTATATTATTTCGATGAGTTGAGACTTCGTTAAAACATTGAATATTAATAAATATGGTTGTCATCTTATACTGTGAGATTGTATACAGTGTTTCATGAGGAATAGTAAATATTTTAAGAGGTGGTAGTATAGGCGAATTGCAATAAAAAATGCCATATAATATGTGTCCAATTTTTTTTTTCCAATATCGGTATACTCAGCATGTGTAGGTATATACACATGCTGAGTATGCAGATATTGAAAAAATGAATAAAAATTGGGCACATGTTATATGGCATTTTTTATTACTTAATAGAGTAAAGGGTGTGTAGTTTCACAGTGAATGAAATAAAACTCAAAGAGTGTTTATACTAAACTCAGTGTGACACTGAGTTTTATTTCATTCACTGATGAAACTACACACCCTTTACTCTATTAATTAACATCATGTTTCACCTAAAACCTACACCTACTTTCCATAAGTAAAATTTTTTATTACAATTCGCCTAAACTACCACCTCTTAAAATATTTACTATTGCTCCTGAAACACTCTGTATATGTATATATTGTATGGTCAAGCTTTTTTCGTTGATTTGTTTAAGCTGATGGGGTCGGTTTATTTGTGAGAAAGTGAGTGAGTATCTTACAATTAATGCCCTGTGAACCCACTAACTGGCTGTTATTCTGGTCCGCAGTTTCCACTGAGGAAGAGATGCCGTAGTGCTCTCGAAATATTGGATAAACGACTTGAATTAATAAAAAATTACTGCAAAGAAGTAATTGAATTTCATTCATTCTCATATAAAAAATTAACATATCCAGTACGCACTAAGCCATTTAAATTTCATATTAATATAAATATGTTTTTGTATGTAAGACTTCCCTTCAGGGGCGGCTTTAGGAATTTTATTTTGCTTATACATGCTTAGCTTTTATATAGTACCCAATAAATCACCTCCATAATAAAAGATCTAAAAACTTTAAACACGAATTGTTTTTTAAATCGGAAAAATAACACCATCATAGTAAACAAAAAAACTTTCAGATTGAAAATCAAAATTACCATTACTTGATATATCATACTAAGATTAATATTTTTGTGTTTTTACTTATATATATATATATATTACTTTACTGACGTGCTGTCTGAAATGCTGTCTTTCGCGGTGACTATAAATAAAAAAAAAATATCCTATTGGATATAGAAAATTCGTTTTGATATAATAACAAGCCAAGCTAAAGCTAAAGAAATCGTTTATGTGGCTAGCTTGCTATAACATGATAAACTACAATGCTAAACTTTATCCAAAGTCATTTGAAATATTGATATATTTATTCCTTTATTATTTATCAGATATCACTTGCTATTTGCAGTCCATGTTGACTTAAATTCAAAAATAGTGATCGATTCTCATCTAATACTCAAGGAATAATCATTCTAAATTGGATTTTAAACGTTTCTGTTATTATTGGTAATCATTGCTGAAGACATGGAGGAATCGACTTAAATTCAAAAATAACAATCGATCCTTATCTAATACTAGATACTTTGATTTTAAGTCGATTCTTCTACGTTTTCAGTAAAGGCTGCCATTAATAATCAAAACATCAAAAATGGAATTCAATAAGGTTATTCCTCTAGTATTAGATAAGAATCGATCGTTATTTTTAATTTTAAACCGATTCCTCCATGTCTTCAGCAATGGTTACCAATAAAAACCGAAACGTCAAAAATCCAATGTAGAATGGTTATTCCTCAACTAATAGATGAGAATCAATCGCTATTTTTGATTTTAACTCGATTCCTCTATGTCTTCAGCAAAGGTAACAGATAAGAAAACAACGCAGTTGCTATGGTTACTTATAAAATTTCCTCCCAAATTTTTAGCATTTCACAGAGAGAAGCCTATCGATTCTTACTTAAGCAAGGTTAAATGAATAAATTTTAAAGAATTTTCTCAGTCAACATACTTCACTTTTGACTAGAATTCTATTCAATATCGCACATCTTATTCCTTATACAATAAATAAAATCTCCCATACAGTCGGCAAAATAAAATGATTACTTATTAATTTATAATAAATTACAAAAATATAGCAAAATATTTTCCATTAATTTATTAAATTGATAAAAACTTTGACAATCATCATTAGAAAAATTATCAGTCTTATTTATTTAATGAATATAAATTAAAATGACCATATTAATATTTTTGAAATTTAAAATGTAAATGATTTATAATAATGTATTTATTCTTAAAAAAATATGAATTTCTAGCTGGTTAGAAGAGGAAGAACAAGATTTTTCTCAAAGTGATACGCTTGTACCAGCTGTTGTTAAATGCATAGAAACAATTGATCCTCAATTATCAATTGGTCTGCCTAAAAATTTACCAATAAATGTAGCGTCTAGATTTCGAGTTGCTGCTTCACTTGCTCAAGCATGTCAAGAACTTGGCTACACCCGAGAAATAGGCTGTCAAACTTTTCTCTATCCAACAGAAGCTGAAGCAAGACGATTATGTATGTTTTTAGTTGAAAAACTTCCCAGAGAAGATGACAAGCAAAATGGAGAAGAGCCTCTATCTGGAGGAGCTTCTGTTGTAGCTGCTGCCGCTGAACAAATTAGGAGGCAGCTTCACCAACCCTGGGTTCCTTCTTATTGTCTAACAAGGGGAATCCGTTATTCTGATTCTTTAGATAAAGGTTTTGATATTCAGGGATGTTGTCATTATCGTCCATTTAGATCTCAACAGTTAAATATTCCAGATTATGATTCTAATGTTTCCGAACATGAAAAAATTTATTGGGCTAGATATTTACTTCCTATTCATGAACAATTAAATGATAAAAGACTTCTGATACCCTCATTAATTACTTTAAATACATATGAAAAATTAGCTAAATTCAATCTTACACAAAAGACTCGGTGGGTTCCTGTCCCAATTCCTCGTACTCAAAACTCTGAATCTAAAATAGAAAATCAAAGAGAAAATATACTACCTGAAAATGCTCCTCCTACCCGTGTCCCTCTTCCAACACCAAGAACTATACCTCCAAGTTCAATAGAACAACCTCAAGAACGCTTGGAAAAAATTCGAATTGAAGTGGAATCTGGTCGAGCTGAATTTAGAGAATTAGAGTCTCGAATGCAACATCTCACAGTAAAATTAAATCAAATTACTCTGGCAACTGAAGCTGAAGAAGCTAATTTAAAAACAAGAGGAGAATTTGCAGCTGTTCGTAAAAAGATTGTTCAATTACTTCCAAATGCTGAAGAAAATATAACCAAATTAACAGCAAGCATTGAATCCGCAGCTCAAAGATTATCCCGATTAGCTAGTCAATGGGATACGCATCGAACGCCATTGATAAATGCATATCGAGAAGCAAGAAGAGCTTCTACTAATCGTGCCACTGAAAGTCAACGCCATGCAGAAAGTATTCGAGTTTTGAGAGAAAAAGCTAGAGAGTTATCTGAAGAACTTTCAGCAAAGGAGGCGCTTCAAGCTCAGTTGCAGGCTGAACTTGCCAGAATATCAAAAGATTCTAACAGGTAAGAAAAAAAAAATAATATTTATTAAAAATTAATTACAAGGATTTTATTTAAAATTATTTTACAGATGTGCTTTTACTCGTCGAATTGTGGAAATTGTCAATAATATTCGAAAGCAAAAGGAAGAAATAAATAAAGTTTTAGAGGATACACGTTTTTTGCAAAAGGAAATCCATTCTTTAACTGGCCGTGTTGAACGAGCATTTACTGTTGCCGATGAATTAATTTTTAAGGTTTACAATTATTTATCCATTTATTTCTCTTTAAACATGAATCATAGTATTATTTGATTTTAATTTTGAGAATTTCGAAGACACTTTGATTTTTTCCGATTAGATTATAATATGGTGTAGACCAGGGGTGTCCATCCTTTTGGCTTACACGGGCTGCATGAAGAAAAAACAAATGCCTCGGGTCGCATATAAAATATACTAATTCCATTGATATTTGTTAATCGAAAGATATTGTTAATAATGTAGAATAATCATAAGTTTCTGTATTTGATTCGATCGCAAATCGAATGCAGATGATTTTTGTCAAATATTAAGTGAAAATAATATCCGAATTTATATATTTCTAACTTGAAGATAGTGAAGTTAATTTTCTCATTAATATATCAAAGAATAATTAACACATTAACGAGAATTGTTTTTGATCGCGCTTTTTTAAACAAGATATATCGCGAGACTACTGCTGGTTGAAGCTATTGGCATCTGCCGAGTCTTGGTCCAGACTTAAGACTCAGCAGACTCCAATAGCTTCAACCAGCAGTAGTCTCGCGATTATATCTTGTTTAAAAAGCGCGATCAAAAACTAATTCTCGTTAATGTGTTAATTATTCTTTTGATATATTAATGAGAAAATTAACTTCACTATTTCAATGTAGAATAATGTTATCCACCATGACAAAGAGGAAAAATGTAATAGGATAATAATTTTTATTTTAAATCATTTAGCACTTCAAATTTTTAAATATTCAAAACTTCGTTATTTTTTTACTTGATAGTTGAGCTTATAATTTTGTTTTTATTGAATTTTATTCTTGAAAATAGCTTCTATAAGTAAATTCATATTTTTCAAAAAATGAATACATATTGTGAAACTAGGAATATTTTTTTCTGATTAGATAATTTTTATAAAATTCTAATAATGAAACATATTATTAAATTTATCTTTCAGTTGAATATCTGATTGTAGTTTCATACATATTCAATCAGAAAGTTTGCAGGTAAAATATTTATATCTAATAAATGAAGTCAAAATATTCCAAAATTGTGATTATTTTTTCGAAAATATTGATATATTTTTTTACATTAAAAATTAAAATCTGCCCTTTTATTCTTCGAAAACTTTTGGGGATATTTTTCAATTTCTTCTTATTTTAGAAAAAAAAATTATCAGATCAAATTCTATCAGATATGTTTTCTAGTGAGTACATTAAAATATCTTTATGATTTCATGTCGGGACGCATGCAGCCTGCGGGTTGAACAACCCTGGTGTAGACTAAGTACTTGGAAGACCTAGCATCGCTGTGTTTTAAAAATGATTAATTATATAAAATCAATTAAGAACAAATCAAGAAGTAATAATTTAACATAGATTAAAATAATTTTTTCCTTTCATTTATATCTATATAATAGAAAATAGATAATGTGGAATTATTATATTCCTGTCCAGAGGTCTTCACATTTTGTGGGCTTCTAATACCAGGGTTATAAAAGTTACTTTCACTTTGTTTCTTATAGATAAAAGTATTCGTTTACTTTTATCTAGAAGTTGACGAAGTCTTTAAAAGAAGGAAATTCTAGTTCTCGAAAATGGTTTATAATGTTTCTTTCATATCAAAATATATATAACTATTTAAAAAAATATAAATACAAATACAGTCAAAGCTGCTTATTTGCACTCGATATGTTCCGTAAATATGCGGTGAATTCGGGATGGAGTGTTGGGGTGGCGGTGTGGAGGCGGGGGTTGGGTACGGGTGCATGGTGGGTTTCGGGGGCTGTGGTGGGTGAGGGTGGGGGTCCAGGGGGCGTGCTCCCTGACTAGCAAGAGGGCCGCCGAAGGCAGGCCTTGCAGCTAGTATTTTATATAATGTAATCAATAAATAATTTTTTCTTTGATATATTTGATACTTTGGTGGTTGAGTAGCATGCATATGCGCATTCTGATGAGTTATCTCATTAAAATGTGTACCTAATAATCTAAGTAAATTCAGCCGCAACATATTCCCTGATTTAAGAAAATAATAATAAATTTTTAAAAAATTTTGTGTAGCCTGATTTTTAAATTTCTAATAGAATTATTTTCGTTTTTTAAATTTCTTAAAACGTGCTCGAATAATTTTAATTAAAAAAAATTAAGCGAAATCACGGCGTTGAGTTCTATGAAAAACCCTAATATAGTAATATCATAACTTGCTTACATACATGACAAAAAAATAAGAGTGAACGCTTTTAACTTAAAATTTAATCAAAATAATCGCTCTTGATTTTAGTTTGTTTTTAAGCAAATTTTAGAGAACTAAAGAAACATTTATTTTCCGCTTTTTAATGCGTATTTTGAAATAAAAGCTCTTTTTCAATTTTTTTCTTGTTTTTTTTTTTATATATTTTGATTTATTTTATTTTTAACAAAGTTTTCTACAAATTCATAGTCGACCATTGGGACTTATTATCTTTCTGGTCAAGAATTGTCCTTGATAAATTTCGGAATGACATATCTTTTAAACTAAGGGTGATAACCGGAGAGTCTGAAATATACTCCTATATATAATATATATTTTCTAATAATTTAAAAATAAATTTATATTTCTAGGATGCTCGCCAAGGTGATGAATGGTGTCGACGAGCATATAAACAACTAGCACTTTTGCAGCAACTTTGTGGAGAATTAGTTCGATTAGTGACTGAAACTGGAGCAATAATGCGTGAAATTCGTGATCTAGAGGAACAATGTGAACAAGAATCTACAAAAAATGTAAGTGCAAATTTGGCAAGAGTATCTGCTGATCTGGAACAAATGAGAAAAGAAAATGCTGCCGTATCAGCTCAAATAGAAGCTTTAAATAGAAAGACTACATATAAAATTTGATTGTTTCCTTTTAACACTGGTAAAATTTACGAAGATTACATTTTTACTCTTTGTGAGCCAAAATATAAAATATTATCTGCATTATTTTTTGCAAATATTTTATAACATGATATTTAAATCTGCTTATTAATGTATATATTTGAATATTTGTAATATATATTTTAATTAAAATTTTTTATATTCTATCTTTTTCTTAGTATTATTTCAACACACTCATTTAAAGATATTCAAACTATTTTTATAGATATTCTATTTCCAAACTAAAATTAAATATTATCGTCGCCTTAGAATGTTAACCTGCTAACTCACAACAAGGAAATTTTACAGGGCAGAGAAAAAACAAACAAAATTTAATATTGTTGTTATGGAAAGAAACTATTTTTCACATTTTTTTTTCTACAACTTAGATCTTAATTTTAAGTAGCAGTTTTACTTGGACGATGCTGCATCTCTTTTTCCTTCGAAATTTTTGGAAATAAATAATGTGAGGAAGGAGAAATTAAAAATAAACTAAGCCTAGAATCACTAATAAAATTTTAATTGTTTAATTATTTTGTATTAACAAAAAGTGTTATGATCCAAAATCAGGAGCTTTGAAAGGAATAATTATTTTTTAAGTAAAATAATAAAAATAAAGTCTGCTTTATTTAACTTTTTTATTTATAAGGATTTCAAATCACTTTTAAAATAAATAAGTGATTTAGTAAACTCAAATAAGTAGATTATCAATATATATCATGTAGAGAATTAGATAAAATTTGATTAAAAAACATTTTCTATTTTATCAACATTTAATACCAATCAGTGCAATTTTTTCTCTATATTCCTAATCGTTTTTCAATAAATAAGTTTATTTTGATTTATAAGCGTTTATAATTCAGTCATATCTATTTATTAAAAAATGAACAAAAATCAAAACATATCTAGAAATTAAAAAAATAAAAATAGTTTTGTCTGTAAAAGATCATATTGGCTAAAATTACAAGTTATTAAAATATATGTGATTTTTAAACAAAATACTGATTCAATACTTAAGATGAATGACTAAAAATTCTATTTTCTGTATAGTAGGCTCATTCTTGCCATAAATAATTAAAAGTACAATTTGTTTTATAAATCAACACTTTATATAGAGATTTAATTAGTAAACAGCTATGGGATATGTAAATAAACTAAAATAAAATATAAAAACTTTCTAAAAAATAATAAATAATAAATTTCTTTTTAATTTTTGTAATAAGTCACGAGCCTATTTGAAGGATTTAAAATAAATGACAAATTTTTTTATTAAGTAACAATAATTGTATTAAGTATATTATTTAAATGGGAAGAATAAATTTATAGTTAATTTCTTTAAATTTTTAATGAGTGAATAATCAATTACCTATTATTGATTTAAATTATAATATTTATTCAAGGTTTGTAATTGAAAAGGAATATATAATATATATATATATATATTATATAAACTAAATGGCAAAATGTATGTTTAAATCACAATTTTCTGGCAACAAGTGAACTATATATATATATATTATATATATACTAGTATAATACTAATAATTAAATTTTTCAGATCTAATAATTACTATAAATATTAATAAGAAAAAATGTCAAAAATATATTTTCCTATATTCTCTATAAATACCTTCTCCTGTATTTTCTCTAAGAACCTATAACTATAAATGGGTGGGTAAGAATAGATTGAATTAAAAAGTAAATTAAAGGACATTATTTGTTCGATAATCACATTAATATAAATTCTGGAAAAATCGTTTAACACAAATTTGTAACTAGGTATTTTAACTATAAATAAATATAATTATTAAAAATATTTAAATTTTTATCACATATATAGAATAAAAATATTACACTCCATCAAATTATTATTTATCTTTTGCATTTGTTTTCAATCAAATAGTTTTATAATTATTGTAGAAAGAATGGCAAGACTAATTTTCATTAGAATTTTCGTGTTTAGACAAATAAATTTTTATACATTATAATTCCAAATACTTATATTTTAACCGTAGTTAAGAAAAAATCAATTAAAAAATGAAACATTTCTCAAAAAAAAAACTATTTCAAAAAACTCTTTAATACTTTTCTTTATACTTTTTCGTTGCATTAACTATAGTAGCCTTAATTTAAAATTTTAAACTGCATTATCAGCTTCTTTTTCAGCATCTTTTTCAAGAGTCCCAGTTCCCCATATTATTCGATTTTTTGTCATTGGAATAATTGCGATCAAAACTCCAGAGAGAATAATATTAACTCCAGCCAAGTAAAAACTACAATCCCAGATTCCAGTCAAATCATAAACTAAACCTAAAAAAAAATTAAAATAATTAATTAACTATTAAAAATAGTTATTGATAATTATATTATAGGATTTTCTTAAAATAAAATTACAATTTTTAGATTCATTTGAAATGAAAAAAATTATTTGAAAAGTTTTTATTTTGCCGAGAGTAGCAGAGTTGTTGATTCAGAGAGAAACAAAGAGGTTCTCCTCTGCTTGATGCAAATAAACATACACATATATATATATATATATAAATATATAAAATATATATATTATTTATTTGTTTGAGACTATAATTTCGAAGGCTTGGCCTTCATCATCAGTCCTTTTAATTATAAATATTTATCATGGGGTCAGTATCGCGTGAATATTGAAAAATTTTTGTTCTTCCTTAGCCGAAAGTCAGTTAGAATTTAAAAACCTTTTTTAATTCTAACTGGCTTTCTAAGGTAGAACAAAATTTTTTAATATCCACGCGATACTGACCCCATGAAAATAATATTTATAATTAAAAAGAGACTGATGATGAAGACCAAGCCTTCGAAACTATAGTCTCAAACAAATAAATAATATATACCTATACATATATATATATATATATATGTGTGTATGTTTATTTGCATCAAGCAGAGGACAACCTCTTTGTTTTTAGTAGGTTATAATGAAAGGCAGCCCAAATTATTTAAATTTTTTATTCAAATACCGACGTTTCGGAGACCTTTTCTCTCCTTCTTCATGGTAATGATATTTGACTAAGTACACTTGTGATATAATGGTGAAAAGTACTGTAATATTGTTGTTGTCACTGAAAAGAGACAAATGGGAGCCGAGTTATACTCACCCATCCAATAACTATTCATTACCATGAAGAAGGAGAAAAAGGTCTCCGAAACGTCGGTATTTGAATAAAAAATTTAAATAATTTGGACAGCCTTTCATTATAACCTACTTATTTCGCTTACCAGCCCGTCTTTCTAAGAAAATAAATAAAATTAAATATTACACTATTTGTTTTTCTCTATGAAAAAAATTAAATTACATTAGCTTTATAAATTTTCTCCATTTTTTGCAATTCACAAGCAAATGAAATAATAAATATGTAGAATTATAATAAGTTAATTTATTAAGTTAAATATTTCAAGATCTCATAATGTAAATATAAATGTAATTATAATTACCTGCTAAGGGAGGACCAGTTAAATTTCCAATACCCTGACACATTAAAATTAATCCATAGCCTGTAGTGAAGCGATCAATGGGAACCAATTGTACGAGTATCACAGGTGTAAATGAAAATGTGCTGGCAAAGAAAAGGCCAAAGAATGCACCGCATAAGGCTATTAGATAAAAATTATGTGCAACAAAAGGCATGGATAAAGTTGCAAAGCCACACATAATCAAGCAAAAACAATATGATTTGGATACATTCATCCATGGCTGGTCACCTGCCCAACCAAGACCCACCTAAAAAACAAAAACAAATAGAAATTGAAATAATTATGACAAATGTACCTATTTTGTAGAGATATATACTTTCATAAAGGAGCCACAATTGAATTAATTAAAATTTAGAATGAAATAAAACTAATAATAATAATATAAAAGCTGTCTTCTGATGTGGCCATCCACTTGACTTTACCATACAACCCGGGCCCTAAAATTATTTATAATCATGTGTGGGGGGGGGGGTTAGTTTTTGCATTTTTATACTTCTGGGGTCCCACTGATTGTGTATTCAAAATTTGGTTGAGTTTGGTAAATGGCCAAGATTTTCATTTTTTGACCCTACCCATTTTGGGCGGTTAGTTTTTGCATTTTTAGACTTCTGGGGGTCCACTGATTATGTATACAAAATTTGGTTGAGTTTGCTCAAAAGGCCTAGAATTTAAATTTTTAACCCCCCACCCAACCCCCTTAATTTTGGGTCGATATGCACCAAAATCTAACATGCTCTTAATCTCAATGGATCAAAACTACGTGTAAAATTTGATTTTGATATTCACACCAGTTTTTGAGCCAGCTCGTCCACAAAAATTTGGTAACGCACAGACATTTTACAAAACAATTATTATCTCGAAAAATATAATTTTTTCGATGTTCACTTATTAGAGTTTTTTGTAGACCGAAATGCCATGGTTTCGCTCAATTTTTTAATCAAAATAATTTCAGCCGTTTTTGAGATATTTCGAAAAAAAGAAGGAAAAAAAACCACTTTTACTTTACCATACAGAGTATATGGTCAAGTATTGTAATCGTGCATGAAAAAAGTGGTTTTTTCCTTCTTTTTTTCGAAATATCTCAAAAACGGCTGAAACTATTTTGATTAAAAAAATTGAGCGAAACCATGGCATTTCGCTCTACAAAAAAGCTCTAATAAGTGAACATCGAAAAAATTATATTTTTCGAGATAATAACTGTTTTGTCAAAATGTCAGTTAGTTAGTCTGTTAGTCTGTTAGTCTGTCTGTTATTCTGTTAGTCTGTGGGTTACCAAATTTTTGTGGACGAGCTAGCTCAAAAACTAGTGTGAATATCGAAACCAAATTTCACACGTAGTTTTGGTCCATTGAGATATAGAGCTGATTAGATTTTGGTGCATATCGACCCAAAATTAAGGAGGGTGGAGGGGGGCTAAAAATTAAAAATATAGGCTCTTGTACCAAACTCAACCAAATTTTGTATACAAGACCCGAGAAGTCTAAAAATGCAAAAACTAACCGCCGGAAATGGGGGGGGGGGCGCAGGGGTCAAAAAATGAAAATCTTGGCCATTTACCAAACTCTAACAAATTTTGTATACATAATCAGTGGGACCCCAGAAGTATAAAAATGCAAAAACTAACCCCCCTACATTATTATAAATAATTTTTAGGGGCCAGGTTGTATGGTAAAGTCAAGTGGATGGCCACTTATGGTAAAGTAATAACAATATTAGATTGTTTTTCTTAGAAGAGGGTAATAGTAAAATTTTTAAAATTAATAATTAACTATTAAAAATATTACCATTCCAATTGTATTTAAAATTCCAATTACAGATAAAATTTGTGATGCAGCAGCTTCAGTGAATTTATAAGATTTCATGAAATCGGCTAAATAGAAATATGGCACAATAAACCAAGTAAAAAGTAATATAGTTGAAAGAGACATAAGTAAAAAATGTAGTTCTAAAAACATACTGAAGTCCACCATTCCTTTAAATAATTCAAGGATATCTGTGTACCATTTCTAAAAAAGTAAAAAGAGAAATATAGTGGAATTAATAAAATTTTATTAATATTTTTAAAGGCTTTCTCTTGGAATTATATTTATATATAAGAATACCTCTTCGGTTTCTTTAGCAATAGTAGTCATCGAATTTCGGAATATATCTGGACAGGAGGAAGCTCGTAGTCTATATGGATGAATATTTAAAATTGCACCACGGTACATTACTGAGTTCCTATAAATAAAAGGGAATATAAGATAAAAACATAATCATATTAAACGTCTGCTGGAGATAGATTTTACGTGTTTTTGTGACTTGGGTGAGTAGTATATAATCCTCATTTCCACCCTTTAAAAATTTATTATAAATGTTAAAACAAAAAATTAAAACATTCAATGATCTTTTCCAGTTGACGTGCACTGATGAAGAGCAGCGGTATAGCGCTCGAAACGTTGTAAAAATATCGATTACGTCTGCCCAAAATAAAGTAACAAATAGAAGTTGACTTTTATTTCAACTTTTTATTTTCCCCTTACTGGCCTCTTAGCCAATTCAATTTAAATAAAATAGGGCCACCAAACACGGTTCTTTTTAAAATATAATCATATTATATTTATAGTCTATTATCAAATTAAATTTTATATATTAATGATTTTTAAATATTATGTTCTATTTAATTTTTTTTTTTTATTCAGAATTTCGGACTTAAGATTCAGGGGCCCCTGTGAATTGTAGGGTATGCATTCAAATAGAACAAACTGTTTAATTGGTTCCATCACCAGGCGCTTAAAATTTAAACATTTCTTTTCAAAATATAACATAAAAATGCTTAAGTCCAAAATTCAGAATTAAAACAAAAACAACTAAAAATTAAATATAATTGTATATCAATCGCATCCACGCTTATGGCCCTGGCAGCCGATGCGCCCTTGAACTAAAAAAAAAAAAAATCTCATCCATAATTCTTCCCAGTGCATTTATTTATTTATTTTTATTGTTTTTTTTTTATTGTTATTATTATTATTATTTTATTCTTGGTCGCAGCATACTAAGGTTTCACACCGTTCTGCTGTGACCACACCCTGAGCCACTCAACCGGATCCTGAGTGGTAGGATCGGGGGGGGGGGGGGGGCCATAAGGGGAGATGTGGAGGCCCTTTAAATAATAAATATTAATTAAAACAGGAATAGCAGGGAATTGGACAATAAATAAAAAAACAGTTTTTATTAAATGGGTCGGACGTTTCGTCGATTTATTTCGACTTCCTCAGTGGCTAGAATGATAAAATAGGAAATCAGAAAAAAATTTATAAATACATTGATTAAAAATAAATTTATATATTCTAGCCACTGAGGAAGTCGAAATAAATTGACGAAACGTCTGCCCATTTAATAAAAACTCTGTTTTTTATTTAATGTCTTATTCCTTGCTATTCCTGTTTTAATTAATTAAATATAATAATAATATATTTAAAAATAGCATAACATAAATATAGGTCTAACCCTACAAAAAAATGATTAAAAGTCTACATAAAAAATGTTAAGCTTAATAGATTATTAGGGTGATAAACTTTTTGGGTCCCGGAGGGCCGAGCTTCGAAGTCGTGTCTTCACGCACGAAAAGCTCGTATGAAGTAAGACGCTACTCTTTTAGGGAGTTCCGCCATTTGTTATAATAATTTAATAATTAATATTATATTAAGTTCAGCAATGTGGATCGGAAGCAAGTTCTAAAATTAAAGACTAAGTTAGAGCAGGGGTTCCCATACTTTTTCTCTGATGGAAGGAGCACTTTGAGAGCCTTTGAATTTTGTGTAATTTGAAGGTAACGGCACATAATTAATATATCTTAGAAAAAAAGAAATTAATTGTTTCATGTAATATTTATTTGAATTTTGAGTTATTATTCACAACTAGGGCAGTTAGAATTTAGCATTTTTTTACCTTTTAGTATTTAAAAATGCCAAATTTTAGTTCTTAAAAAATAAAATTTGGCATTTAAAAGCTAAAATTTAGTAAATTTTTTATACAACCCGCTTTTTAAGTAATAATTTGTAATTAAACACTTCAATCTTAGAGCTTTTGATTTTTTTTCTCAACATAGGCCAAAAATAAAGAAATTTAGCCTAAAAATTTAAGCTAAAAACTGCCATTTAACTGGCCTACTCATAACAGAAAATCATCATAATAAATATTTTCTTCTATCTCGGCGAGGTATGTGAAGGCACGTGAGAATAAGGTGTAAAGTTCAATGTTGAAGATAAAGAATTTATTAATGTTGAAATAAAGTAAATGTTATCGTGTATTGTTGTTTATTATTTGACAAAAAGAGACGTTTCAGCAGTCATTCACGGCCATCATCAGTCCTTTTTATGTCTTTGCAGTAACCAATAATATTCTCAACAATAAGGAAGAAAGGTGTTAAGTGTATTCAATGGTCTTCTTAATAGAAATTAAGCCAAATTTAAAATAATCCCAACGTGCATGAGTAATCAAAATCAAATCCAGAGAACAATAAATCCCGACAAGGGCAAAATCATGTAAACAAATGTATTTATCGTTAATTTATGGTTATAACCAAAGATAAAACAAAATTCTCTCAATTTGTGATAAAATTAAAAATCGTATCAAAATAAAATAAAACACCTTACCAGGGAAAATTATTGAACTCTTTTTATCCTTCATAAAATAATTGTAAGGATATGGGTTCAAAAGAAAAAAGTATATATATTTTTTATATTGAAGGATTTTTGTCTTTTTCCTCTTTGAGATTATTTTGAAAGGATTTTTCTTTTGTACTCATATCCTTACAATTATTTTATGAAGGATAAAAAGAGTTCAATAAGTTTCTCTGGCAAGGTGTTTTATTTTATTTTGATACGATTCTTAATTTTATTACAAATTGAGAGAATTTTGTTTTATCTTTGGTTATAACCATAAATTAACGATAAATACATTTGTTTACATGATTTTGCCCCTGTCGTGATTTATTGTTCTCTGTATTTGATTTTGACCACTCATGCACGTTGGGATGATTTTAAATTTGGCGTTTTGTCTATCAACGAGACGATTGAATACACTTAACACCTTTCTTCCTTATTGTTTGGAATATTATTGGTTACTGCAAAGATATAAAAAAGACCGATAATAGCGGTGAATGACTGCTGAAACGTATCTTTTTGTAAAATAATAAACAACAATACAAGATAACATTTACTTTATTTCAACATTAATAAATTCTTTATCTTCAACATTGAACTTTACACCTGATTCTCACGTGGCTTCAAATACCTCGCCGAGATAGAAGAAAATAATTATTACAAGCCATCAGTACCTTTTTGTCATAATAATAAAATTTAAAAAAGTTTCACTGAAAAAAAAGAAAATTTAATTAAAAATTATTTCCTATTTGGTAATTATTTAAATTTAATGCATAAAAGATTTCAACAAAATAAAAAATATTTTTTTAATGACTTCGATGATACTGAGTCTTTATAGTGCAAATCTTCTTGATATCAGGTACAATAGTAGAAAGTTGAATTCTAATATCTGGTGTGGCGTCAAGCCTGTTCAAGCACTTGGTCTTCGTTGCAGCATAATAAGAAAATCATGCTTCACATAAATATGTAGTGGTAAACGGAAGTAAAACAATAATAGATTGTTTTGATACACTGGGATATTCTACTGATAAATTTGCCCAGAAATTATCTAATGGATGATCTTTGTGATTTAGCTATAGATCAGAGTCACATATTAAATCAATTAGATTTTCATAGTCACTTGTACTTAAGCTAACTAACTTAGCTGTTACGGAAAATGGATTTCGAACCCAGGAATTGTCC
Source organism: Forficula auricularia (assembly GCA_024734495.1). NCBI lineage: Eukaryota > Metazoa > Arthropoda > Insecta > Dermaptera > Forficulidae > Forficula > Forficula auricularia. Next base: position 380,794 of record JALMQS010000798.1, read on the forward strand.
TCACTAATTATTAAAGGGATCGTAGGGAGTTGGACTTGACTTTAAATTAAATACAAAGTTTTTATTTAAATAGGCCAAACGTTTCGTTGCTGGTTCGCAACTTCATCTTCAGTGGCTCATTTATTAAACTTATCTGTCTGGGGTTTTGATTAAGAGATAAACCCCAGACAGATAAGTTTAATAAATGAGCCACTGAAGATGAAGTTGCGAACCAGCAACGAAACGTTTGGCCTATTTAAATAAAAACTTTGTATTTAATTTAAAGTCAAGTCCAACTCCCTATGATCCCTTTAATTATTAATCAATAATCATGGACACGAATAATGAAATATGTCCTCAGTAATCTTTGGGAAATATTGCAAAAGAGTTACTTCTATGTCTTTAAGTGTTTTAAAAACAATTTCGAATCCTCTTCATCTACTATAAAATTAATCATTAGTTTCCTATATTTGATTCGATCGCGAATCGAATGCAGGTGATTTTTGTCAGATATTAAGTGAACATAATATCCGAATTTATATAATTCTGACTTGAAATAATGAAGGTGAATAATTTTCTAATTAATATATTAAAGAATAATCAACATATTAACGAGAATTGTCTTTGATCGCGCTTTTAAACAAGATATATATATCGCGAGACTACTGCTGGTTGAGGCTATTTGAGTCTGCTGAAATCTTAAGAATATATAACATCTCAGATTACAAATCCATATCAGTGTTTGATATAAAAAGCGCCATGCGGGCTAATGATGCTGGATCATAACATAGCTAGATGGATCACATCTTTTTCAATCTCTCTTGGTCCAGACTTAAGATTTTAGCAGACTCCAATAGCCTCAACCAACAGTAGTCTCGCGATATATATATATCTTGCTTAAAAGCGCGATCAAAAACACTTTCTCGTTAATATGTTGATTATTTAATATATTAATTAGAAAATTATTTTACTATAAAATTGTTTTCAGACAAACATTCACCTGAAGTTGGAAAACAATTATAATTCTTCAGTTCGACGGATGAAAGAACTTTATTTTTCGGAAATATGAATGTCATTAATTATTCATACGGAAAGTCAAAACGTAGAAAAAAAAGCTTTGTTATTAATATTTTTTAGCGGAGTACTTGCTACCTTCTCGCGGAGCACAGTTTGGGAAACCCTAAGTTAGAGAATGGTAAAAAAATTATGTTAAAAAAAAAGAAATACCTGTGTACGCGAATATTTTTCAAATAATGAGGAGATGCACTAACAGGCATACAACCTGATGTTATCTGTTTTTTAAAGCTTCCTTCAGGTTTTGGTCTCTTATTTAGGCTAGAACGTAGTCGTGGATTTGGAGCGCCATTAGAGATGTTGTTCTGGAGAGCCGGAAGCGCTGGCTTAAATATAAAATTATGTTTTAAATGAATTACAAAAATATATTTTTAAGAAAATAGTTTATAATAATAATTGAAAATTTCAATTTTTTTATGTCTTTGAATGTAAAGACTTTTTGTTTAAAATCCCATCTTAATTTTACATTAAGATTATGATAATAAGGTGATAAAAATATTAAATATGAAAAAAAAATTGACTTGACCATTTGCACTAAAAGCATTCTTCTCTCATAGGCCCCTTCTTTCTCAAAAAAAAAAAAATGACTTGACCATTTGCACTAATTGCATTCTTCTCTCATAGGCCCCTTCTTTCTCAAAAAGACACTCATTTCTTTGCATTTAAATTTATTTACTTAACATATATTATATATATATATGTTGAAGTAAAAACTCGTTTTTAGTAAGAACGGGTTCTTACTAGTTAAAAAGCGTTTCACTGAATACCTTTGTGGCAACTAGAGTTTACTGATGTTGGCTGAGTTTGGTTCAAAGATAGAGAATCTTCATCTTTGACCTTCCGCCTCATTTTGGGTGTTTATTTTCAAAAAAATTTTAAACGGAAATGTCAAAAATTACATCCTCTACAACTTTGCTTCTAATTTTTGACATTTTCGTTTAAAATTTTTTTAAAATAAACACACAAAATGAGGCAGAAGGTCAAAAATGAAGATTCTCTACCTTTGAACCAAACTCAACCAACATCAGCAAACTCTAGTTGCCACAAAGGTATTCAGTGAAACGCGTTTTAACTAGTAAGAACCCGTTCTTACTAAAAAAACGGGTTTTTACTGCAACATATATATAAAACAATCTCATACATGAATTTCTGTACCAAAGAAATGACTTTGAGTCACCTTCCCTCTTTTTACTGTTGTAGAATCTATACCCCTATTATCAATCCTAGCTTCACTTAAGGTTGGTATTGGACAACCGTAAGTAGCCCTTTATTTCTGTCGTTTTGGTTTTCAAGTGGACTAATATGAAGGGGAACATTTAGGAAATTGATTTCAAAGATGGAGAGATTGTTAGGGAAAGTCGCTTGGTACACTCACCTTATGTTGGCATATAGCGATTTACTTATAAAAATTAAAATGAATGAAATTTGACAATTATTGTTTACCTTTTCATTTGGGATTTCTGGAACTCGTTCAAGTCTCATTGACATAAGTACAGGTGGCGAAGAGGGTGATGTAGTCGGAGTAGATGGTGTATAAGGAGTAGTGGCAGGAACTACGTGAATTTTTTCAGTTTCCCCAGTTAGAGATGCAAGACGTCCCGATTCACTCAATGAACGACATAGTAATAGACTTGGATAATTTTCTAGGATCACTTTAAACCAACGATTATTGGTAGAGAGTGTTTGAAGAACCTCAAGGGGTACCTAAAATAAAATTAGAATTATCACATACTACTAAAGGGCATTTGTACCTGCCTCTGTAACTACCTACCTACTACAGTGACTATAGAGACAGTGGCGACACGTAGGCCCATCCGCCATTTTGAGTCGTATTTTAAGCTAAATAATATTAGGAAATTTAAGATAATACTATTATTATTAGCTTTTATTTTTAATTAAATAATCTTTAATATGTCTAAAGAATGTGTTTAAATATTAATTTTCTTAAATTTCCTAATATTCTTCAATTTAAAAAACGACTAGAAATGGCGGATGACCGTACGTGTCGCCACTCTCCCTATATAGTCACTCTACTACCTACCTACCTACAGTGCTGGATTTCCGCCTAGGCCCACAAGGCCCGGGCCTAGGGCCCCAGCCGGCCTGGGGGCCCCGGTTGTGGAATCTTTTTTTTTTTCAACCTAAAAAGATCACAAGGTATCTACAACAGGCATTACAAATATCATACAAGTATGCTAAACAAATATCGCTTAACATTCTCATTAAAATTACTAAGAGTTTTTACGTTGGATTGCTGTTCCATTTACATAAGCACATTTATCCAAATGTAGAAATTGCGTTCCGAATGCTGTTTTTTTTTTATGAAAATGATGAGAGAAGGAGTTACACCAAAAAGGTACAACCCCTAAAGGCCTGGGTTGGTCCCTCCATCGTGAAAAGAAGAAAAAAGAATTTGTTTGTTGTGTACACAGAAGAAAGAATTTGTTTGTTGTTGTGTACACCAGCGTCAAACGGCTCAACAGAACGGTCGTTTTCAGCGCTAAAGAGAGAATTACTTAAGATCTAACATAGGAGAGAACAGGCTCAATTCACTCTCTGTAATGTACATAGAGTCAGAAATAATGCAGTCAATTGACTATGAAGACGTCATTCGTTCTTTTGCACAGAAGAAAGTTCGCCGTAAGAGTGTATATATTTTATAGAATAACGTAACTTTATAGTAACATAGACGTATTATTCTGATGTTTATTAAGCTCATTAAAGTCGATTAAAAATTTCTTTTTTCCTCTCTTCTTTTGTCTATATCCTATATATATTGTCATATATATACATATATATATATATTTATTTTTATTTATTCAAGAACATTGTATTTGTAGGGGCATCTAGCCTTTTTAATGTACAATATTAGGCCAATTTAATTACAAAGAAAATAAACAATATGATACAAACAGATCAAGAGAAAAAAAAAATTAAAAAGGGAAACAACAATTATATGGAACAAAAACAATAAATATACTGAATATAGAGAAAAGAATAAAACTAAAAAATGAGAATATATATATATATATATATATATCTTGATCTGTATGTATCATATTGTTTATTTTCTTTGTAATTAAATTGGCCTAATATTGTACATTAAAAAGGCTACAAATACAATGTTCTTGAATGAATAAAAATAAAAAATGTTCTGTACTAGTGCATTTAATTTGCTAAATTTCCAAAATAGCTTTGAGATGGTGGGGGGGGGGCAAATGTCAAGTGCCTAGGGGCCCTGGTTCTCTTAAATCCGCCCCTGCCTACCTACCTATGCCCATCCCCCTAGGAGTAGGGAGGTGGGGTCCAGGGGGCTATTAAAGGGCATTTGTCCCTGTGTCTATACCTATATCATCACATACTACTAAAGAGCATTTGTCTCTGTCTCTGTATGTACCTATGTTTCTATGTTTCTACCATATGTCCCCAGGGGTGGGGGTTGGGGTCCAGGCGGTACGGGGTCCAAGGGTGGGGAGTCATGGGATGGAGGTCCAGGGGGCTACTAAGGGGGATTTAAGCCTATGTCAGTACCTATGTATATATACATATATATATACCTATGTGGGGTTGGGAGGTGGGGTCCAGGGGTGAGGGTTGGGATCCAGGGGAAAGGTGGGGGGTCCAGGGGGTAGGTTTATTGGGTTAGAGTGTGATCAGAGGCAGGGGAGAAGTTCGGTGGGATGGAGAGTGGTTGGAGATGGACGAGAGGGAGTGTTCAAGTGACAGGGGGTCCAGGGGGCGAAGCCCCTTGGCTAGCATGAGGCCCACCGAAGGCGGGCCTTGCAGCTAGTTTAATTATTAAAATATTAAGAAAAATTATATAAAAATATAATATATTACCTTCTCACTCTGTTTAACAAAAGATGGTAAATTAAGAACAGAGTGACAATTTTGTAGTTTCTTAGGATCAGAATCAGATGCAGCTGCTGTTAATTTTTCTGCATCAAGATGAAGTGCACCGCCAGGAGTCATAGTTGCAACACCAGTCATAGTGTATTCTGTCTTTTTCGCTAAAAGTCTCCTAGAATAAATAAATAAAATAATGTATTTTTGGTTATCTGAATTTTCTAGTTTCTAGTAGGATAAGTTTAGTAATATAAATGTTCTAATTTGTCTAGTTATCGCCATTTCACATTTAACATTATCAAAATATAAGTCACAGCTTGATATATTTAATGGTAAATTAAATCGAACAACGAAATAAAATCTATTAGAGTTTTAACATTAAATTATATTGAATTAGATACTGGCTTGTGAAGAGAGATTGATAATTTTCAACATAACTTTAGGAGTATTTAAAAAATCAGACGTTTTTTTTTAAATTTCTTTTGTCTTAATCACAAAAAATACTATTGATAGCGTTTCAGTTAATCCGGACTAGTCTAATTGAAAAACAAAATAGTAAATCTTATATAACCAATCTTAAACTCGGAATTGAGTGGGATTGATGAGTCTCAATCAGTGTTATAAAAATATGTTATTTATTTTCTAAGTCATATAAAGAATATATTGTTGAGAAAATAATTTCCCAGTATTAACAAATACTCAGTATTCCCGGTATTAACAAAATAATAACGTTTATAAAGCACATAAGTGTACGTTTGGTTGTCTAATATAGCTTCCCTAGAATTAATTTTAAATTTGTATCTCTTGAATAAATTGTCTCAATTGGGGATATAATCTTTAAAGCAGAGGAGTCCGAGGAAAAATTTTCCCCCTGGGTGCAAAACTGGGAGACAAATAATAAAATTAATAAATTTTTTTTAAATATTTAATTTTTCGAGTTTTTTTTCCCAAGTAAAATACACTAATAGAGTAGTGCTTAAATACAAAAACACATACGGTACATTATACATAGTTTGAGGTGGAAGTCAGGGCTGTTAGAGAATTTTTTATTCGATCCCAGAGGTGGACCCTTCCCCCCCTGGTGACGCCCATCCTTTAAAGTATTTCATGAAAAGATGATCTATGTATTTCTCCAAATAAAACGTTGATAAAAATACCTTTTGATTTCTTCCACGCCAGGAAAATCGTTTTTTTCACTTGCTTCTCCAAGGGAAGTTTTACCCCCTTCGCTTCTCATACTTAATGAAGCACAAGAAGAACTATTATGTTTTGCCAGTTGTTCTGCTGTCCACCATTCAGGATCCCTCATCATTGCCCCCCAAACACACATATTAAGAAATGTACCAGCCAATAATATGATTGTTCCTCTCCATCCGTAAGTATCTATAAAATATTTTATTTTTAATTTAATTATTATTTTTATTACTAACCTTTAGGAAATATCCATTTAATACTACTTTTTTTTTTTTAATAATATAATAAAACTATAAAATTGTTTAAATTAATTATTTAACTAACTCACCTATAAAATATTGAGTCATTGGGGCATAAACAACAGTTCCAAATCCAGTTCCACAAGCCCCTAAACCGGTAGCAAGTGTTCGTTTTTTATCAAACCAATATGCAATGGAGACAACGGCAGTAACATAACAAAGTCCGAGACCCAAGCCAGCAATAAATCCAAAAGTGACGTACATCATTTCTACAGATTGCGAAAATGCCGACAAGAAAAAACCAAGAGAAGAAAAGATACCGCCTACAATAGTCATGGAGCGACAGCCATATCTGTAAAACAACATTTATATTATAAAAATATATTAATTTAAATAAATTAGTATTAAACCGAATATAGAATATTTAAATTATTTAAACAAAATTATACTCTTTGTAACTTTTTTACTTTACCATACAGAGGGTATGGTCAAGTATTGTAATCGTGCATGAAAAAAGTGTTTATTTTTCTTCTTTTTTTCGAAATACTATATCTCAAAAACGGCTGAAACTATTTTGATTCAAAAAATTGGGCAAAACCATGTCATTTCAGAAAATAGATGGAATTTTTTCAAAAAATCAACTCACTGGCGGAACCATATATATTAAAAAAAAAACACAATTCCATGGTCCCAATCTAAGATTTTAGTAGAAAATATGTTTATATTGCATGTCAGAGGGCTTCATCCACCCGGGAGTTGAACCCGAGCACTAACTTGCTTGCCGGACAGTTAGTCTAACCCTCGAGATAAACCTCGCTTATTTATAAATGTTAAATAATGATTCATTGATTGGGACAATACAATTTAATTACATCAAGTTAAAGTTTAACATTTATTTGTTGGTTCTTTTTAATTTAACCCATTAACGTATTGTTTGTTTTCTTGCTTGTAATTTAAGAAATTCCAGTCATTAATCCAATTTTATCTAGTTATTACTAGATCGATCAAATTAGATAAACAAATATAAGCCTCGAAATATGATTATTTTTATTTTTTATCTATATGACTTATTATTCTGAAAGTACAAAAGATTAAACTTGAATGAATAAAAAAAAATATATAAAAAATAAACTTTGAGGTAAAAACATGTAAATTTGTATATAAATCATGCCAACGGATTTAGCATGTTCAAAGTATTGGATTCCAAAGGATTGCCGAAATTAAGCAACATGTGATGTGATAGTTTGGAGAATGGGGACCGTCTACAGACAACGTGTGCTGTTGGCAAATTTAATAATCTTATTAATTCAAGTGGTTTGCGTGATGAGGAGAACTAAAGGGAATTCTGGGAGTCAGTACCCATAAATAGGCAGGTGAAACAATTTCATCCGCAAATGGCCTAGTCTTTAGGAGATCAAGAAAAAGTCCTTAAGATAAAAAAAAATAGTAACAATTTAAATTAATAAATACCATAATAATAAAATTCTTACAAAAACCGCATTACTTTACTTATTTTATTAATGTATAATATAAAAAAATAGGGGGACCCAAATTTAAAAATTGGCACTGGCTTCATAGACTAGTTAAGGCTCTTCTGGGAGTTCTGATCCCCGATATAAGCTAACAATAACTATACTCTTTGAGAAAATAGGGCATATCTCCATAGAAAAATATATATACTATATTATATACTTATACAAATCTTTTATAAAAAACAATCTTCAAATGTTTAAATTCAAAGTTTCTTTTTGCCGAGAGTAGTAGAATTCTTGAATTCCACCAGAAGACACACTATTTTATTGTCTCCTTCAACTTCAAATGTTTATTAGAAAGGTTTCGGGAGAATGTCTCTCTTTATCAATGGAATTTAATTAAATTTCAAAAAAGAAAAACCACTCTTTAATAAGAAAGTTTTCTAAAGACAAATGAAAATAATAATAGCAATAATAAAGGAAATTTAAAATATATCTCCTTCCTATACATAAAAGATTTAGCCGAATAAATATTATTAGTTCAAAATATTCATGCTACTTTTAAACCAGCTCTCAATCCTTTTTTTTTATTTAAATTAAAAGATAAAGATCTTCTGTTAAATCAAATTATTTAGTTTACGAAATTGATTGATTAGATTGTGACGAGATATATATATAGGACAGACAAAAGTATTTAAAATTTAGAATAATCGAACAGAACAGAAAATTCCGAATGTGCCATGCTAGCTGGCATAAAACTAACGTAGGACATCATTTGGATTTTTTCAATCGAAAAATAATAGTGTAATAATACCTAATTTGTGGATTTTTTTTAAGTTTAATATTTAACAAATAAAAGATTCACGGATTTTTGAACAATTTTTTTTATTAATGTTAAAAATCAATTTTCGTACGAGGTTTCGTCCTTTTTTGATAAAAGAAATTTTATCTATGATTTAAGATGGTTTTTTGAAAATTGTTTGTTAACTTATTATAGGATGAATATTATGAATACACTATTTATTGTCTCGTTGGTTTCACTATTTATCGACGATTAATGTTTTAAATAATTGAGTAGTTGAAAAAGTCCTGAAAAAGGAGGAAACGTCGTATGAAAATTGATATTTAACATTAATAAAAAAAAAAAAAAAATGTCCAAAAACCCGTGAATCATTTATTTATTATTAAAATGGACATGAACCAACTAAAATTAATATTTAATATTTATCAGAGCTGAATAATTTATATTCCAAGAATACCTATAAAAAAAAGCATTACCTGTCCACAAGAGCACTGCCTATTGGGCCAAACAATAATGGTACAGCCATGAACAGTGATCCAATCCAGGCAGTTTTACTTGTTGATTCACCAAAAGCTTCAAGTAATTTAATGAATAGTAACCCAAAAGAAAATGAGATGCCATCAGCAATTGCTGAAATAAAGAATGAAGAAAGAACAACCATCCAACCCCAGCCACCATCTGGATAATTTGTTTTAGGTTTTCCAATTGTAGATATCTGGAAATTTCATTAGAACACGTCACTTTAATAAAAGTTATTTATATTTGATAAAATATATTTCATATTTATAGATGATAAATAATAAATAAATATCTCAGCACTACTGCTACAAATTGAGTCACCATCATCGTCTGTGCAGTCACTAACATTATCGTCGTAATCCGACTCATCTTCAAAACGAACTGCTTGTGTTTCATTATTGTTACCATTATCAATAGTTTTATTAGATGATACAATTTTAGCTCTTGAATTACCGTTGGGGTTTAATAGTGAATGTTCATTATCATCTTCATTATCAGAATGATTTTTTTCAGGATACTCTCTCAGAGGAACCGTCTCTGCACTAGCAAAAGGATCATCAGATTTTGAAGTTAACTCTCCATCCAAATATTCAGAAGAACTTGCTGTTGGACTCCAAGTATCTAAAGAGATTTTGGCTGGGGACGATATACCTATAAAAAAAAAAATTAATAACGAATGAAATTAACAACAACAATAAGGCACCATTATTTATTTACAATGAATTTTGTTCGGCACGTTTCTTTATTTATAATTGAAGAGTGTAAGTTCTAAAGGGTCCAAGTGCCAAAAATGTGTAACCAAGATAATCAAATAAAAGTATCTTGGTAAGTATAATAAACATCAAGTTGGAGCGCCAATTTTCCCACAGCGGATGAAGACCTAAATGCTGGTACTTTCTACATTTGGAATATTATTAGGCTTGGTACATAGACCTTTTCTACATGTATAACTCAAAATATCCAAATGTGGCACTTAGAACCTTTAGAACTTACATTCTTCAATTACTTAGCTCGTTCTAAGTCGCAAACTTAAGTTCATCATCAAGACAAGAAAACTTCTGTTCTTTATTTCATTATTCGTGTCCATGATTAATAATTAAAGGAATCGTAGGGAGTTGGATTTCTGTTCTTTCTTTCATTGGAAAACAATGGTTGGGTGTCTTCATTTGGAATTAGTAAAAAATATTTTTTCCTGTTATTGTAACCATTGTTGTAAATATTACTTCTCTTCGCTAACCTGATTAATTTTTGGTACTTGGATTCAAATTCCGAGGTAGTGGGTACAACCATTTTAACATCAAATTAAAATTATCTAAGTCTAGACTGAAAAATTGAAGCCAAGAGCACAAAATGTTCATAGGAACCATCCGTTTAAGGACTAATAATGCAAAATGTTACTTGACTTCCGAGATCTCTATTTGAAAACGCCAAAATTCTTAGTCTTACTTCATAATATGACCTGAGGAATTGTTCATTGGATTTGGTCCACGTTGGTAAAAAGCATGCAATTAAATGTTACTTTTGCTTCAGTCTACAGGATTTGAACCTGAGACTTGATAGGCTTCTTTTTGATGCTTCTGAGAAGTTGATCTATTGATATATCAGTGGTTCCCAGCCTTTGGTTTGTGAGGGCTTCTGAGATAGTACACGGTAAAGTATTATGTGGTAAGTAGTCAAGTAAAGCAGCGCAAAAATGACATTATTTTTTGTTTTCTTTATCTTAATTCTAAAATATTCATTATTGAGCATGGATATTACATTTTTTTAATGTAATTTCAAATGTAAGACTCAATGTTGTCTAATTTCTAGGAGAACCATCCTGACATTTACTTTGATTCGATTTCATTGGAATTTCGTGACAAAATATTAATGTCGTGGGTCACTTTGGGCTTTACTGGCTTTACTAGATGCAAAAGGTCAATTTTGATTATATAGGTATGACCTTTTTGCATTATTTTGCAGAAGTTTTGACATTTAGAACTGGATTGCTTTCTGTTTAAATTAAGCATTTTGAATAGGATAATAAATTGATTATATAACAAAAGAAAATTAAAATAGATATTCAATGAACATCATTCATGAGCCCAGCATCCAAAATCACTGATTACCCGTAGGTAAGTATAATAGTCAATTATAGTAGTTATTTTAATTTAAATTGAAAGTTTTTGACGAGAGTAGCAGAATTTTTATAAATTGAAGGAGACAATAAAAGTGTCTTCTACTAGAATAATAAATTTTTATTAATATATAAATTCCTGTGAATCATTTGTAATAGACTGATGAAGAGGGCAAACCTCTCGGAACTATAGTCTCGTTATAAATAAATTGAAAATTTATAATTCCAGCAGAATACAAACTCTTTTAGTGTCTCCTTCTATTTTAATTTAGAATAAAATTTTTATCAATAAGAAAAAGGAAATATTTTTTAGATGAATGATTTAGAAAGTGCATACCTTTATTTGTGTTTCCAAAAGCTGGGCTCAGGTTTGGAGAATCGTGGTTTGTCCAGCCGACAAGAGGAGCTTTGTTGCGCTCTTCAATGCCAATGTTTCCGTTTATAGTTTTATTTGATCGATATGAAGGCTCCATGGTGATTTAACTTAATTAAATTCTTGTTGTGGTAATTTTCATTTATTGTTTATTCTGAATATATGATCAATCAAAATATTTGAAAAAACTTGAATTGATGATATACTTCTTTTATTTTGCTTTATAAGTTAATTATCTTTTCTTTGGTTGAAAATTAGTTTCATTTACTCAAACTTTGTTTTTGGTATTTACATCACTAAATTTATTATAGGAGAAATACTCTAAATTAAAGATAAAACCCACTAACAAATTAAGTATCACAAGTTTAAGTACCTATATATATGTATATATATATATATAATTTTTAAGTAAAAGAAATACTGCTCTTTACAAATAAATATAAAATTAATTTAAGATGGTTTTTAATCGTGTATTAACAATCACCAATCGCATAACGCTATCTGGGATAATTAACATTAAATAATGTATATAGATTTCAGACTAAATATCAGACGTTCAACGTTCAAAGGGGTCTACAGTCCATTGACGTGGCCAACCTTGGGGCCCTTCTTTTGAAGATGAGGGTGGCCTAAGGGGCATCACCCCCTTGAGGGCCGAGTGAACAAAAGTCCAAGGAAGTCCGCTTAATCGGCGACGATACAATATCGTGCTATATTCTTTCTTAGAGTGAAACTTTGAAGGCTCTTGTGCCAGGTAGGCACTGGAGAAATTCCAAAAAGAACACGAGACCATACGTTATGAAATGATGTTAAAAAACCTGAAAAGAAAATAAGACAATATAAATTTTACTCATAAAATAAAAAAAATTTGTAATAAAGCATATCAAACTAATTCGTAATTAAAAATTTAAATTTATACATTTTTAATTTTATCTAAATTAAGTTTAAGGTTTAAAATATTATTAATTAAAAATAGCTCGAAAGAATCTAAAAAAAAAAATGCATTTTGGAAGCGGAAGTTCTAAAGCTAGGACATTTTAGCACCAGAACGAATTTTGTACGACTTTCCGTACTTGAGTATCGAAATCCAGACTGACACAAAAAATCATAATTGTCTTTTCTTCACGTTTCAGACATTTTTAACTTAATGAGCATAAAAAAAAAAATTCAATACTAGGGTCGCCCGGCAGGCAGAGTAATTACAGGCATATAAGAAATTTCTGTTAGATCTAAAAAATTAATTATTATTTGATTAATTATACATTTGAACCTGGTTTAAATACTACTATAAATCAATTGAGCAAAGTAATTTATTCTCTTCTATAGTTAAGATCATTTCGCAAAATTTTGTTTATTGTTTCCTGTCTTTATAAGATCTTGATTGAATCATAAAATCCATATCCCGGGGTCAGGATGAACGAGAGAGGCGTCTTATCACCTTCCTTAATCCATAAACTGCTTTGACCTTGAACTTTGCTGAGGGTCGAACGAAGCCGAAATATGCCCTCTAACTTTACTAACGTGATATTATCTGAATGAGAATATATAAAACATGACATAATGACATATATTAGAGGGAAGTGTCAATAAAGTAGTAGGTATTCTTTAGCAATATCCCACCTTGAAATAATGCTGATGGTTATGGTCGCATTTCATAGAAAATTTGTCATAATTATAAGATATCAGGAATAATTGCCTATTTCAAATATTTTAATAAGGTCGGGTTTTCGTTGTTTTTTCTTGCGAATTGATAACTTTTATTAGGATTACAATTATGAAGGGATGAAGGAAGAATGTGTGAAATGATATTAAATATACTTTGCCGAGACTCAAATTGTCTCATTTTTTCCTAGTTGAAGAACTTATTAAATAAATAAATAAATAAATAAATCTTTATTTCTCGACCTGCTTAGAGGCACAAGTCCTCGGTGGCTAGGTCCTCCAAACATCAATACAATCTAGCTACAACATTACATTAATAAACATCAATACAAATTAATTACAACAATTTAACAAATAATAAACAAGTAAAAAAAAAAAAGAAAAGAAAAAAAAAAAAAATTAGAAATGTATGCTCATTAACAAATAACATGACCATATATTTCCATCAAAAGACAAAAAGTAATTTAAAAATTCCGCGCAAAAAACCCGATATTCGCCTCACAGATGGTCATTTTTTAAAACTAACATTTTTTAACTGGTTTGTTTGTACCGGGTGATTCAATAAGGGTGACGAGGTACCGTATCTCAGGAACTAATAATCGTAGAAGTTTGGGAAAAAAATCCTTCAGAGGAAATCGGCCAAGAAAAATTGCTGGAAATACTTTTTAAGTTCATAAGTCCACCGCTAGGTGGCTAAATAGCTTCGATCGTATAAAAAAATGCAATTTTCTCGAAAATTTTCCAATATAAGTTTAGAAATGAATACTCTCACGTTAATGCCACCATAATAGTCCATCTTTTTGATAAATGAATTTTTATTGTAGGACGTAAAATAAAGGCGGGAGGGGATGCTAAACTTTTATGGATTCTAGTGTCTATAACTTAAGTTTGACTTAACGGAAATTTGTTAACAAGGTCTGGTTCAAGAAAGGAAGGTTCGGTGAATAAAATAAAAAAAACATCCATTCCATTCTAGTTCTTGCCGCCCTCGCTAAGGGGCGTGTTTTATAAAGTTAAACGTTTTATTAATTTTGCTCCGAAATCTTAAATGGAACCGTATAATTATTTTATTAGATTCAGAAAGTAGATCAAATTTGCAATAAAATTTGTTCAAACCGCATGTCGATATCTCCATTCGTTTAACAGTTATTGCTTAAAGAATATTTTATTAACTAATTTATTAAAGAAACAAAATAGGTAATTGAATTTTCAATTTTTTTTAAGTTTCGTAATCAAGCATGCCATGGACAAATAAAAAAACAGTTTAAAACTTTGTTCCTATCTTCATTCAATCACAAAAATAATGATATAACATAACAAACAATAAAATAACAATTACAACATTAACATCTATTTGTGAAAAATCGCCGTTTCCATAGAAACTGTCAACCAAGTCTTTCACAGCCTTCTAAGAAATTAGGCATTTTTGAAATTTAATACCTACTCACAGGCGACAGAAAAGCATTAGGAAAAAAGCGTTATTATCATTATTTTTGTGATTAAATGAAAATAAGAACAAAGTTTTAAACTGTTTTTTTTATTTGTCCATGGCATGCTTGACTACGAAACTTAAAAAAAAATTGAAAATTCAATTACCTATTTTGTTTCTTTAATAAATTAGTTAATAAAATATTCTTTAAGCAATAACTGTTAAACGAATGGAGATATCGACATGCGGTTTGAACAAATTTTATTGCAAATTTGATCCACTTTCTGAATCTAATAAAACAATTATACGGTTCCATTTAAGATTTTGGAGCAAAATTAATAAAACGTTTAACTTTATAAAACACGCCCCCCAGCGAGGGCGGCAAGAACTAGAATGGAATGGATGTTTTTTTATTTTATTCACCAAACCTTCCTTTCTTGAACCAGACCTTGTTAACAAATTTCCGTTAAGTCAAACTTAAGTTATAGACACTAGAATCCATAAAAGTTTAGCATCCCCTCCCGCCTTTATTTTACGTCCTACAATAAAAATTCATTTATCAAAAAGATGGACCACTATGGTGGCATTAACGTGAGAGTATTCATTTCTAAACTTATATTGGAAAATTTTCGAGAAAATTGCATTTTTTATACGATCGAAGCTATTTAGCCACCTAGCGGTGGACTTATGAACTTAAAAAATATTTCCAGCAATTTTTCTTGGCCGATTTCCTCTGAAGGATTTTTTCCCAAACTTCTACGATTATTAGTTCCTGAGATACGGTACCTCGTCACCCTTATTGAATCACCCGGTACAAAGCGACTCGTTCTTCAGATAAGGCTTAAGAAATGGTTTAATTTTTCCTACACACCCTCGAGCATGAGCATAGGGAACTAAGGCTTAAAACGGTTTTTAGCTTTATCAAGTTGAAGGAAGTAGACCAATTTGAATTTCTTCATTTGTAGGTGCACATTATTTGATTCAATTTACAAAGAATTTAATGGATGTAGCTGTTTTGTAAACGAAAACAACCCATGATTATATAATAGTTATCCTTGGCTTTTCTAAATAGCATATTAATAGAAACTCTTATTTTATAATCAAGTTTTGCTACTTTATGCTACATTTTAGAAAACTGTTAAAGTTCCAAAGATTATGGGTTTAGTAAATTGCACTCTTACCTTATAAAGTCAAAATATAATATAAATATTATTATTTTTATTAAGTTTGATTATTAGTAAATAAAATGATAACAAAAAATCTTTGAATTATAAAAACGATTAAATAATTTTTATTAGTTAAATAAATGATAGATTTGAATAAACATTTTTACACGATTTAGAATACGAAGTTTTTCTATGTAGAACATTATAGCTAAAGCTCGGTGTTTATTTTAATTTTTTATTTGTCAAAAACGTTAAGTCTTTTATTCAAAAGGCGAAAATAAAAATGAAGCTAACCCGAAAAAAGTTTCCAGTGAATAAACCATTATTTAATTTAATTAAATCAGAAAATGAGTACCTCTTTTTGAAAATGAAGATGGAATTTTTTCAAAAAGAGATATTCATTTTCTGTTTTAATTAAACAATTTTTACTTTTAATTAATTTTTTAAATTCAATTAAGTTATATATGTATATTGTATATATATTACTTCCCAGATTATACTCTCATATCAGGCAGATTGCAATACATTTTTTTACGAGGACCAAAATTTTTTCCGGGTAAGGAAATTTTTGTTTTTTAATTAGAATTTTTAAAAAATAATGTAGGTACTTATTATATATAAATATGTTAAAATATATTTTATATTGATTTTTGTCGAATTATATTTACATTTTAAGTGTCAAATAGATTTTTTTGCGGAGGACAGCCTTATGGATTTACACACCGTTAAGTAAATGCCCATCCCTTAAAGAAAATTCAGAAGTAGGAGAGTCTTTAGCTATTAGGGAATAGAAGTGTATAGGGAGAGATTCCCTTTTCCATTCTATCATCGAATTGGTCCTGGAAAAGTATTTGCTTCTCTATTTAGGGTTCTTATGTATAAAGAGGAGAGGAGGAGGGCGAGAGTTCAAAATTTCTTCAAACAAAAATCGGAGAAAACTGATAGTTCTAATAAAATAGTCTCATAATTAAAAGGAGATGTTATTAATTGCTAATGGGTATTCTAAAGTTCTTTAGTAAATAATTATAAATTATTTTATTAAATATAAGAGAGGGATCAGGTGTAGGGCCACATCAACTTATTCATTTTTCCTATTATAGTGTATTCTTGAAAAGTATTATAAATTACTGTACATCTGATTCATATTTTTCACAATTATTTAATCCCCTTTCTGCTTATAATGGTCAATTAAGATTTCATTTTTCTTTGAATACCTATGGATTATAGATATTTTATAAAATATCTCTACATTGTAAATTGTTATATAGCAATTTTAATTAATTTGGAAATTCAAGTAGGTATATGGGACGAAATCGATTAGCTTTTACTTGGCCTGATGACGTACATTATTGATTATATGCAACCGAGGCGACGGTCTGGCGAGACGCCCTTTCCTTTTCCTTCCGGACCATTTTTTGGAAATATCATGATTCTTTTCTTTACATTTCATTAAAGCTCAATGAATCGAATAGATCAATTATCTTGGTAAATAAAGAAGGAAATGTTGTAAGAGATAGATGTATGTCCAAACGAAAATTTTCTCTGCATTACTATAGGTACATTAACATTATATTACAAAGCGATAGATCAATATACACTATATCCAGTATAACTTATATATATATTTTGGAAAACAGCCCGCTATTTAAATATGGATCTTCATCTTATTTAACTTGGTTTTCTATTCCAAGTCATTTTTCAGGAACCTATAGTAACATACCAACAGAGTAGTAAAGGGAGGGGTTAATCAATTGTTTATTTGAATATCCTAGTCATTTCTTTATATTAGTTAAAGATAATTAATTTAAAACTTATACCTTCCTTTATTCAAACTATATAACATTAAAGTGATGCGACAAGTGACCAAAACTAAAAAAAACTCCATTGGGAGGGTACCTAATGTAATGGTCTCTTCAGATCTTCCTCTTTCTAGAGACCCGTCTTGCAATTCCTCAAATAACCCAGACTTAAAAATTCCTTCAACCTAGAAATCAAAGGACTGAATACTCATCTCTTACTTTTAAAAACATCAGTCAATTCAGACTTATGTCTTATATCTTCATCCATCTACCCAGACAGATTGGAATATTGCAGCAATATTGCGAACCTTGAACAATATTGGCAATATTGCAGCGGCAACATTGAAGTGGCAATTTTGCTGCAATGTTCCTGCAACATTGGCAATATTGCCGCATTGTTGCTGCAATGTAAAAGAGGCGGACATAGGAATATTGCTGGAATGTTCCTGCAAGGTTTAATATTGCAATGTAATATTGCTGCAATATTCCCTTCTGTGTGGGTATCTGTATCTAGTATATAATATATAATAATATAATTTAGATAATGCAGGTAATATAACGACGTTATATCGATTGAAAAACTTAGTTATCTTTGAAAAAGTATTAGGGACTATGATTATCAAATTTTAATATCAGATCATTTTTATTATCATTATTACTATCTTATTTATTTATTAAATCATTTATTTGATGCTCTTCCCCTATTATTGTGCTTTTGTTTAACCTCCAAGTGTTTTTAGGACCAGGCAAGATCAATTATACCATAGATCAAAAAAATTAAATTAAATTTAGTAAGGACTATTGGATATTATATAGGTATTGTTTTAGGTTAAAAATAAAATGAGAGAGTCTTCTGTTTTTTAAATAAAATAATTTTTAATTATTTCTAGAGACTATAGTTTCGAAGGCATTGCCTTCATCATCAGTCCATCACAAATATTTCAAATTAGTTACAAATTAAGATTTATACATTGAAAATTTTGAAAAATATATAATGTCTTTTTCTTCATGTTTCCTCTTGGGAGATTAGAATATAACTGTTGCAGTTATATTCTAATCTCCCAAGAGGAAACATGAAGAAAAAGACATTATATATTTTTCAAAATTTTCAATGTATAAATCTTAATTTGTAACTAATTTGAAATATTTGTGATAGACTGATGATGAAGGCAATGCCTTCGAAACTATAGTCTCTAGAAATAATTAAAAATTATTTTATTTAAAAAACAGAAGACTCTCTCATTTTATTTTTAACCTAAAATAAAAACAATTCTGTTACCATCGACAGTGAAATCTTTTATTCAAATAATATAGGTATTGTGTTTCGGTTAAGGTGAAGATAAGTGTATTTAATGTTCACATGTTTCTAGTATATCGTCACCCCATTACAAGAACTAGGTATGTAACTCGATTTTTCAAGTTCTTGAAAGATGGGTTGAAAATGTTTTACCTATTCCAGACCAGGCATGTTTAAAGAGCTTATCTGAATAAACTGCTTAATATGACTACAGATTATTATTATTACAGTTATGAATAACAATTGAAATGTATTTTTAGCTATGAAATAGCCAGGTATCTCAAAAAATAATTTTTTGGAGTTACCTAGTTCTTGCAATGGGGTGACGATATACTTTATAACTAACAGAGAGAATCCTTGATTTTTTGGATTGTCTCTGGTTATGGTATAGTTATAGAATATATACTAGAAACATGTGAACATTGTTGGAAAATAGCATCGTCAGAATACTTTCGAGGAAAATTATTTTGATTCTATAAAATAATTAGTTTGAATGAAATATAAAAAAAATTAGGGTATATAAATCCCATTTAAAGTACTTAGCCACTATTTTGGATTATTTTAATTATTATTTCTACAGCACTTCACTTAATTAATTGGGAGGCTGTTTTATTTAAATAAAAGAGTTAAATGTGCCCAATGGCTATAGACATTATTGGATTTATTATTTTATTAAAGAATTTCTCACTACTGTTTTAATTTTGTCAAATTATTATATAGGTGCTAAACGAAAGAATTATGTATTCACTAACGTCAACATCCGCATAAGTTCAAATACTATTAAGCGAATTAATTTAATTTATAATCATATTGCCGTCTGGGTATAGGTATGGCAGTGGTAAAGATGAGGAACTTTTCCATCTACTCTCCTCTGAGTTCAGTTACATTTTTGTTATAATAATACTGCATATTGTTTTTTAATTCAATTCAAATATTTAATAGTAATCAGCGGTGCCCTCCTCCCGAAAGTTTCATGAAAAGTACTCTCGGCCAGTTTCAAGAAAAGCCCCCCCTCCCCATTTTATACACTTCTTAAGAATTGAAGAGCTTTTTATTACCTTTTGTTTATGTTATAAGACTTGGCCGTTTTTATTTTTAGCATATAATGCTAAAATGCAACCATTTTCAGCCCCCCCACCCTGTGGGCACCCCTGTAGTAATTGAAGTTTGCATATAATGACGTTTGGAAGTACATAATTTTCTCGTTTCATCTATATCTAATTTGAAGCTATTATAAGATTAAAGAACAAATTATATAACGAGAATAAATTTTCAATACTATAATTGGTACATTTTTCCTTATTAGTTATAATATGTATAAATTATTGTTTTTTTCAATAATTAATATAAAAACTACTACTTTTGATGGTTGGAGTGTTTATTAAGGATTTTTTTTAAGATAACCAATAACAATCTAAATTATTAAATATTTATTTGATTTAGAATGTTCAAATGTATATTTTCCTTTGCTATCATGTTATGATATTAAACAATTAATTGAAATTCTCTTACGAGTTGGCACAAGTCCTTGACTTTATAAGGAGAAATAGAAAAAAAGAATTTTTCAATAAAGTATTGATTAAAATTATTAGAATCAATTTGAATTGATGACGATAAACATTCAGTGTCTTGGAAAATTTTTGAACTCAAGCCAACACTATTTTCAGGAATTTTGAAGTCCATAACAACTGTAGCTAGTCAAATAATAATAGTTGGAGGTAAAAGTGAGAACTTTTTCTAGACTCGATATTCTCTCCTAAACTCTGGTAAATATTTTGCAGATAGTAGGGGAGGGGGAGTTGTAATAAATTTAAATAAACAATTTATATCTTGAAATACCTGTTTATGTGTTTATTATTTATTGAAAATTATTTTTCTCCATGTTTCAAGAATAAACAAGAAAAATAAATTCGAGTAAATTCATTACATCTCTGCCTTACAACCGAGTAATTACCAAAAGTGATTCATTTACACAGTGGTACCTTGAGATACGAATTTAATTCGTTGTCATCATCGTCGTATGTCAAAAAAATCGTATCTCAAAGCAATTTTTCCCATTTAAAATAATGTAATATATATTAATGCGTTCTAGTGATATGAAAATAACCCAAAACACAGTTAAATTACACATAATACCTATACACAATTTGTATATAGATAAACGAGTAATAATACACATAATGTTTATTAATTTGTTTATTAATATATTAATAACACACAATGTTTATTAATCATCACTTTAACGTCAGGCCTTTTTGGCCTCACTTTTCTGATTTTCACTGCGTGAGACCTTCATAAGGTAACGATCAAGAGAGGTCTGTTTCTGCCTTCTTTTTAAAATGTTACGAAAGAATGTGAGACACCTCTATCATCAAATAAGGCACATCGCAAATTCGTATCTCAAATTTTTCGTTGTATGTCGAGGTATAAATTTTAGAATATTTCATGTTGTATCTCAAAACATTCGTATGTTAGGACATTCGTATCTCAAGGTACCACTGTATAAGGATTATGTGGTTTAACAATGGTATTTTAGTATAATGCAATGTATTCCCATTGAACACCTCTGGTTAAGTACTTCTGGTATAAATGTCCTTGTGTATGTAAATTAATTTCTATAGCAACTTCAAGGATATTTTAAAATTAAGTAAAGCTTGCCTCTTCAACATTTGTTTTTTAAAAAACTACAGATAAATCTTTATCAGCTTAATATCTGTACTATAAATATATAATTAATTTTTATAATAATATATCTATAATCTTATTATATTAAACAACCAATTCTTGTAAGTATATATTTATATATAACGATTTGGATGAAATTCACCGGCTAGGGGGTTTTTGTGTTAACATTTCGATCTGTCACAGTCTCATCTTCGGCTAAGTTGTTTTTGATGGGTTTTTTGTTAATTGAAATAATTATTCACAGGTGACTGTCTCGATAAAAATGTATAATTACTTTTAATAATTAATTGGTTTTTCAATTTTAAATTCCACAAAATGATTATTATAAATATTATTATATATTAGAATTTGCCAATTTAATTAATTAAAGGTATTTTTCTAAAAAATCATTTATTAGAGAATATCAATTTCATTCACTTAAAAAAATCCGACAATTCGAAGGATCGTACCTTCTTCTTCAGGATTTAAAAGGGTCAACTAAAGAACCTCCGTGCATATTAATATTATTGAAGCAAAAAGTTACCGAGCATCGCTCCGTGGCTTCAGGTACTAGTACCTGGAGGCACCGAGCGATGCTCGGTAACTGCTTCCTTCAGTTAAAATCTTTATTATAATATTATTTTTAATTTAAAATTCAGATAAAAATGTCGATTTTTATTTGGGAGCCGTTTTCAAATTAAAAAAAATACAAAAATATATAATATTCGTGGTTTCAGGTACCCGACCCATTGTCTGCCTGGGTACAAAAGGAAAAGAGTAAACTTTTTTAAAACCCTAAGAATGGGATTTGTCTACCTGAGAATAATTAATTTCATTACGAAAAAACCCATCAAAAACAATTTTGTCGAAGATGAGACCATGACAGATCGAATTGTCACCCCAAAAACCCCTAACCCGTGAATTTCATCAAAATCGGTAGAATAATTTTCAAAATAGAACCAAGATACAAATATATATACAAACAAATAAATATATATATATATATATAAACAAATAAATATATATATAAATAAATAAATATACAATTTTTGCTCGTTTAATAAGAGTAGATATATAAAACAATAAAATTTGTTCAATATAGGTAGGTATATAACAATATAACATAGTTAATAATAACATACTAAGGGAAATTATTTTCTTTATTATCTCGTTCCATAGAATATTTTCCAGTACGGTATTGAATATAATATTCAAAGGAGAGAATGAAGTTAAAGGAAAAAGTTAAAAAGTAGGAACGCTAAGCAATAAATAAAGAGGAGACCTTTCACGGCTTGATCGAGGAGCATGCGCCCGCCGAGCCGCGCTCTCCGCCTCCTAAAGGAGAGCTGCAAATCTATTTCCATTGTGAACCGGTTCAAACCAAAATAAACTGGATTAATGAAATGCTAATCAAGAAGCGGTAATAACCTTCGGATATCTGAATTATACAAATGTTTGAGAAAAAAAATCCTATTTATGGTAAACGTGTACTGTTGTTATCATTAATAAATAAATGATTTGTTATTATTTATTTTTAGTAATAAATACACACGTAAAAAATATTTTTAAATTGTTATGATTGAAAAATCAAAGAAATGTTTTATAATATCATATGCTAGAAATCGGGTATTTTTACATGCTTTATATTTATTATAGCTTCACCTGTAGGTATATCTATGTATGCATCTATCTATCAATGTGACTTTTGTTCTGTTAAATTCCGCAAGCATTTCTCTATAAAAATAATTGTTTACCTACTCAATTTAAATGAAATTATATAAAAATAAATACATATGATTCTGTTAAATTCTGCAAACTTTTCTCTATAAAAATAATTAAGTCTAAAAAGTAAAATAATAAATTATATTAAAAAAAAAATGCTTCTAAAAAGTACAAAATAATTTAATACTTAATCAAAAAGAGTGGGCACTTTGTCGAAATTAATTAAAAGTTACTGCGCTCCACGCTTTTTGATTAAGTATTACATTATTTTGTACTTTTTAGAAGCATGTTTTTTATTTTTTTTTAAATATTACGAAATATTTAACATAAATCACTGCAAAATATTACAAAATTAAAATAAAATTGAGCTTTTGAGACAAAGTGGCAGTTACATTCATAGATTTAAGATACAGATATTTACTATAATAGATTTTCATCAGATCTTATAAGATCTATATACTAAATGTTTTCAATTTATTATTAAGAGATAAACATATTTCATTAATAACTCGAATGAATATATTGAAGGTTGCCATGGCTAATGATTAACTGAGAAGAATCTTAGCGGATGGATTGTGCAAATTATATAAATAGTGAAAAATATTTGATGACGCAGAAGAAAAGTTAGAATTTTTTTTAATATGAAGGTCTATCTTTAGAAGTGTTTGACGATAGAAGTAAATGGAATATGTGCCAGGAAGGAAATTTATTTTTTATCAAATCAGCAATATTTATCAAGAATATAAAAATATCTAAATGATGGAATATAATTTTTTTTAATTATATATATGTATGACCAAGGTTGTAGCTAGATTTTTTTTTTTGGGGGGGGGGGTAGCGACCCATCGAAGGATTGAGGAGTATGTATATACTCCTAGGAGTATGAGACAAGACTTCCCTAATGTCCGGAATGCTTTATTTTGACAGTTTTATTTTTATTGGTAAAATGTTGATGTTTACCTCAACATTTCGGGGGGGGGGGGGGGGTAGCAACTCACCAAAGGATTGAGGAGTATGGATATACTCCTATGAGTATGAGACAAGACTTCCCTAATGTCCAGAATGCTTTATTTTGACAGCGTTTTATTTTTATTGGTAAAATGTTGATGTTTACCTCAACATTTCGGTGGGAGGGGGGGGGGGTTGACATCCTAATATATATATATACTGAGATATTCATAATTATTTAATTTGAACTTAGGCAACCAACAATGAATTCTATCTCTTTAAATTAATAACATCTCTACAATATTAAAAATTAGAAAACCAAAATGTATCTTATTTTGGAAGGTTTATCAGTATAAACTACCCTCGACATAAATAGAAAATTATTTTTTATTTAAATATACAATATGTTTCGGTAACTATGTGAAGACATTGCCAAGGGTATTATGAATTTGCGCTTCTAACAATTACTATTGACCCCCAATCTAGAAATAGAGTTCGCAACGTAATAACTTTGTAGATGATTTAAATTAATTATCTGTTTTATATATGAATGGAATAACCCATTGCAACTTTTTGAATTAACATTCTTGTAAACTTTTATTAGTATAGAAAATCATGTTGGGGATAGTTTTTATTTTGTCAGAAAGATTGTACTGTTCTTTTTTGTTCTTGTTGGTTTTCAAATAGTTAAGTATTCTAATTAAGATGTTTATCTATGGAATAAAAACTATTTAATTACAAATATTATTTAATATATAAAATAGGTCAACTTTCCTATATTTATATATTTTAAAATGTTATTATAGATATAATTTTTGGAGGAAAATATTCCTCCAAGTTGCATAGCCTGTAACCATGGTTCTTCACATTATTTAATATTTATTGCATTGTTAGAATGTAGTTACTACATTAATTCTAGGAGATTTATTAATAGAATTTTATTTGTTTTGACTTTGACAATTCAAATCCAATTGTTTATCGTGTTTAAATGATATTCTATTACATAAAGGGTCAATTAAGAGATGTTTTTCTCGAAAGTTTAATATTTATATAATAATAAAATATTTTTAAAGTGTAGATTATATTTCGCTATTTCTTTTAATTATTATTAGAATTAAATTGTATAAAATTAACATTACCTACTACCTATTCTTGTGTTTTAATGTTATGTATAATATATACTTATAAGAATAGTAGACACATAATTTCACTTACCTTATATTAAGCTTGAAGTCTAATAAAAATTATTTGTTGATTGAAGTGACAATTGTTTTTGTAAACTCTAATTTAAAAAAAAAAAAATATATAGGCCACTTATTCTTCTGCTAAAATTTAATATTTATTTATAAGATTATAAACGTCAAAATTTTCTTTCTAATCAATTGCGAGAATTAAAAAAAAAAGAAAACCCCCGAGTTATAAGATAACAGTACAGTATTAGTTAGTTGCTTGAGTCGTCTAGCTGCACTAGAAAAAGAAACCGTGATAAAAGTGAGATATTCAAGCACAGTTTCCCTCCCGTTAGCGCATGCGCAACAAAGGCAAAGCTGCAGTAGGAGAGGCAAACTAGTTATATTTTTTTTTCAACAATAAAATTGTGGTAATAATTAAAAAATTGAATTTGAAATTTAAATAGTTTAAAAAGTCGACTATAATAAATAATAATGATATGTTATTTTATTCAATTTTTAATAACAAAAATTCATTTTTCTATTTATTAGAGATATATTTTAGATTAAATGGATTAGAAAAAATTTTAAGATTAGCAAAACTTTCACTTTTATTAATAGTCTAATTTCTAATCTAGTTCTAATCGGTTTATAGTCTTGAAATAATAAATAAATCAGAAACTATTGTTATTGTTTTATTCAAGTATTCAAATTTAAAATTTAAAATCAAAAATTCGCTTTTCTTATTAGTCGAGAAGTTTATTATATTACATTTAAACTTGGATTCATTTATATTCTGTAAAGAATATAAAAAACAAAAACCATTTCGCTCTGGAAGAATCTGGATAATACTAGAAATGGATGCGTGCAACGCTTTGGGCTAATTTTACTTGTTAAAAATTCGAATAAAAAAAATTGATTTTTTTCTTTATAATATATCTACTTAGGAATTGTATAAGTGCATTTAAGTTTATATATATTTTTGTCTTTTTTTGTTTGTTTTTTGTTTTAATGTATATCCAAAATGAAATGTTGTAATAATAATTGTATCTTGAAGGTGGTCGTTGATGGCCATAGAAGCATAAAAAACAACCTTAAATAAAGGAAAAAAAAATCTATCTACTCTTATTACGAGCAAAAATCGTTTGTTTGTATCTTAGTTCTATTTTGAAAACGGCTATACCGATTTTGATGAAACCAACTCTATTAACAAGTTTTGAGGATGAGAAAGCGATATCTGGCTAAGTCTGGACCTCGACAAATTTCATCTTAATTGATCTTTTCTTAATTAAAGTAATTTTTGATAGATGAAAATCTCAATAAAAAAGTTTGTTTAGATTTTTTCCAATTATCTTTTATTTATTAATTGGTTTTTTAATTTTAAAACCCACGAATACTTTATACCGAATATTGTTATATATTAGAATTTGCCAATTTAATTGATTAAAATTCCTCTTATTAAAAAACAAGGACTAAAAATATTATCGCAGCTAGAAGATCAAGTACAGTCGATTGTGGGGAAGTAAATCCGAAATCGAAGTCTCAAATACAATGTATACATCATTTCATGTAAAAAATTGTTTCAATAAAATTATTATTTATTATTTATTTAATTGATTAAAAAACTCGATAAATAGTTATTTAATTAAAAAAAAATTATACGGAATTTATTTATATAGTTATATACACATAATCTGTGGACCTCTAGAAAGCTAGAAATGCAAAAACTGGGTGCGGTGTGGGAATAGATGTGGGGGGTGCAGTTGTGGGGATTCGGGGGTGGGGTGGCGGTGGGGGTCCAGTGGTGGCGGCTAGATGCGTGGTTTCGGGGGGTGGGGGCGTGTACTATATATATTTGTATTTTTTTTTAATTTGGTTACCGTGCATCGCTTGGTGGCTCCAAGTACTGTTTATTTACGACGTCAATATAATAATGATAAACAAAATTAAAAGGTGCCAAAAAATTTAATTTTATGAAATCTGGAAAAATTGGGTTTTGATAATTTTATTAATAATTAAAAATAAAAATTATAATTATTAAATTTATTAGATAATTCAATAACTATTGAGAGAGAAAAATATTTCATGAATTTTTTGAAATACAATTACAACTCATTCAAATTATTACATCTTATAAAATTTATATTTTTATATTTAAATGATAGAAAAATATTAAGCTAGTGTTTCAGAAATTTTGCTTCGCTGGCGGCTGGAAAACTTTAACAGACCGGCCCCAATTAATTTATTTTTCGGGTGGGGAGCCCTCATGTACAAAAACTTATACCGTCCCCGCCCTGTTACTACCAGTCCACCGGGAAACCGGGCATTCCGCTGGTCCAGTCCGCCACTGGCCTTAATAATGTTTTCTTCTTTCTTTTTATTTTTGTAGTTTATTATATGACCAAAAAGGCTTACATCTAAATTAGAGGTCCGTCAAAATAATATATCTGTATACAGGGAGTTTTGTAACCAGAGTTCTAGATGAAAGATAAACTAAGAAATTAAATTTCTTAAGGACTTGATATGTAAATAGCAAGTTTTAATATTTTAAAATCGGATTTTTAAAAGATGTGTTTCGATCTTAATTATGTTTTCAAAAATAGGATGACTGGTAAAATTATTTAATTCATTTGAGAAGATACCACATATTGTAATTGTTTAGGCCAAGTATTAACAATTATTTGATGCTCTGGCGTGAGCTGAGAATCTGCCATAACCGCTAGCCGAACATCATGTCCATATCGCAAAATAGCTAAAGAAAGACCTACAATTGTATAAAAATTAAAAATTTTATTTAAAAAAAAAGAATTATTTTTATATTTAAATGAATTCATTGGCTAGAAAAATACTTGTATTTGCTTGAGGCGGTGGCCAATAAAGAAACATTTCAATAGGCTGTCCTAAATTATTTCTTCTTGTTGTTTCTCCATCAGTCCATAAGTCTGTTACTCTAACAGCATATCTAGAAAAATTAACAACATAATCAAGAGATAAAAAATATATGGAACAATTAGAATTAATTATTTTTAGATCATAAAGACATTGATTCTTAATAAAATATAGCAATCCTAAGAATAATTTAACCCCCAATTAGTGAATAATTTTTTTCTATTTCATATTATTTATGCAGATACATAATGGGCCTCTGAAATTTGATTAGTGCCCTTGAAAATATGTAAGAGATTATAGATATTAATCAGTTATCTTACCCCCAATAAAAATCATCTTTACGGCATTTATTATAAAAAGGTTAATTGTAGATCATAGCTCGGAGTTAACACAAATTTTTTTAGAGTTGTTTGGAGAAATTTATAAAAAAAAAAATGAATAACTAAAATTGATCTCTAATAAAAAATCATCTATATATCACATTCTTACTAAAATCTGCGAATTAAATATTTAGTTCTAGCCGGAAAATCGGTAAAATACAGATAGGTGTGGCACGACCACATGAGGTCTGAAGCTACACCCCCTTCCACGAAGAAATACCTGCCGGGGGTCCCATGGGAGGAAAGAGGGTGAAGAAAAACGGGAGGTGGTTTTAGTGGGTAGGAATCCCACACGATGCTGGGTACGGGCCCAGCAGTGTCTTTCCACTTACCCTCGAAAAAAAAAGAAAAAAGGGGGGTCTGAAGCCACCGTCCTGGACAAGAAATAAAATGAAGGTAAAAGTAAAAATGAAAAAATATTTGGTAAATTTTAATCAATATTTTGACTATAAATTAAAACAAAAAATGACTATTTCCATTAAATGTTGGAGAAATGAGACTATTTCTTCAGATCGATTTTGTCTAGAGTAACTATTTGTTTAAGAGATGGAGTCTTTAATAAATCGATTGGATATACTAAAATTAAAATCCATTAATAAAAGCGTTTCTCTCGAACCATTTGAAATATAATATTAAATTAAATTATTTAATTATGAAAGTGTCAAAACATTATTTTGGGCATTTTACGAAAATGTTTATTATATATCTATATGTGTGTGTGTTAACCCACTCCATGACAAAATCCTGGTTGCGCCACTGCATAGGTAAGTATATATTTTTTAAATTACACTTTTTTGGATTTGTGGAACCTTGAAAAAATCTTGAAAATCTCAATTTCGATTCCCATTACCTTCATATTGATTTTTGGGGGTCAGATAGGCTAGGCGGTAGCGTGACAGCGAGCTAACCAGGGGACCCGGGTTCGAATCCGACTCGAGGCATCCAGCTAAAATATGACCCCCGGGGGTAGAGACAAATTTAAAAAAAAAGAATATAACTAGTATCGTAATTAGGCTTATGGCTAGAAAGGCCGAAAAGCCAAAAAAAAACCTTCATATTGAAACACCCCCTTTCTAATTGTTGTCTGTAGAAAATAAAATGCAATATTCATTTAGTAGTTTTTTAATTTCGACTTTCGGTAAAATTAGAGGTGAGCATTTAAAATGAAATAGCTCATAAGACTAAAAGTTTCCGACCCCTTGTTCTAGAGAAAAAATAGGATAATAAAAAAATTCGGGTGTCTGCTTAAGACAACACGACAGAAGGGATAACTTATATGGCATTTATAATTCTACAAATTGTATAGGTAATATATATTAATAGTAATAATTATAAAAAGTCGTGAGCCTCATCCGGATAAACTTGTTTAGCCTTAGATGTTATTTATACATAACGGCCAAAAAGTTTAACTAGTTATAGAATTGTTATTTATTTCTATCTAAAAATATTAAAATAAAAGACAAATTTACTGTCAAACAATAATAGTAGGTAAAAAAACATATTATGGTCATTAATATTCAATTTAATAAAAAATATTGCAATCTTCATGTTTATTTTTATTCATGCCGATAAAATAGAATAAAAATTATTGTATAATTTGATTATGATCATTAATGGGGAAAATTCCTGAATAGTTCAATGGGTGGAAATACACTTATGAGCAAAGAAATGGAATCACTCTTTTTCATTAATTTAATGATCCTTTGTAT
This sequence comes from Forficula auricularia, assembly GCA_024734495.1. Lineage (NCBI taxonomy): Eukaryota > Metazoa > Arthropoda > Insecta > Dermaptera > Forficulidae > Forficula > Forficula auricularia. Next base: position 411,242 of record JALMQS010000798.1, read on the forward strand.
GTTTCTTTGTAATTTGTTAGAAATTTAAATATTTTTTCTAAAAAGTTTCATTTTTCAGCATTTAATAGGCCCTCTATACTATGGCCCAACGTGAGCCAAACATGTTGGCCATGTGGGCCACCAGTAAAACGAGTTAAATTGACGGTGCCTTCACACAGTAGTCCAAGAGTTGGGCCAATGTCTATGGCCTTGTGGAAACGCCACCTAGCCACTGCGCACTTTCGTTGCGTAACATTGGCCCTCTTTGATATATCGAAAAAATCGCTCCGAAGGCCAACCATTGCCAATCTTATCGCCAGCGCCAACCAATGTCGACCAATACAAGCCCCCCTCTACACATTGCCGTTGGCTTGAATTGGCCCAAGTTGGCTCATAGTGTAGATGTAGAGGAGGGATAAAATAAATCTACAATGATAACCTAATGGAAATATATTATATTATTATTATTATATTATATTTGAGAATGAAAATTACATTTAATAACTCGTAAGGGAGGTGATTCCATTTCTTTGCTCGTGAGTATATATTTGACATCAATCCACAAACACAGGGCTGGACCGAGAAAAATCGGGTTCTGGCACAAAGGTGTCATTAAAATTCGAAGATTTTTCCAAGGCACTTCGTCAGACTTCTTGACATTAATTTAATAATATTCAATGTAAATATTATGCTATATTCCAACGTCTCTCAATCGATCACAAAGCCAAAGGTCGAAAATTATTATTTCTTTAGCCCGGGGCGCAATCACAACGAGACAACGTCGAAAGACAATTATAAATCAAATTAAATTAGAGAACAAAGAAAATATTTTTTATTATACGATCTTATAAAAAGCATCGCACCGGACATGCAAAGATCCCGGGTTCGAACAACGACTGATCCTTTTGCCTATAATAAAAAAATATTTTATTTCTTCTCTAAAGTAAATATTATATTATGAATAATAATAATAATAAACATACACTTAAATGAGCTAATAGAGTATACAGGGCGCATATTTAAAAATTGGCCGCCCAAACTCGCATAAGAAATTAGATTTCAAAAATACAAAATGTTTCAATCATTTTAGCAATATGGTGGGGTATAAAGATTATAACAATTTGAAGAGGTATAAAAAAATGAAAAAATTTATCTAGAAAAAAAAACTGAATATATTTTTGAAAAGAGCATAAATTTTTTATTAATGTGTTTTAAATATTATCAGACAAAAAAAAGGGGGCGGGGGTCAAAAATGAAAATTCTAGCCCTTTTGACCAAACTCAACCAAATTTTGTATACATATTCTCTGGACCCCAGAAGGGTAGAAATGCAAAAAATAAACAAATTTTGTATACCTAGTTTGGTTGAAAGGGCTAGAATTTTCATTTTTGACCCCCACCTTTTTTTTGTCTGATATAATGTTTAAAACACATTTAAAAAAAAAGATAATTTTATGTTCTTTTCAAAAATATATTCAGTTTTTTTCTAGTTAAATTTTTTCATTTTTTATACCTCTTCAAAATGTGGTATACATCTTTATGCCCCACCCTGTATTATACAATTGAATTTTTTAAGTAGCAATGCTTAGAGGATGACCATTAATATAAAGACAAGCAGTAAAATTCGCAGAAGGGCCTCGCTGTATGAAAAAAATAAACAAAATGCCTTTTTGTGTTTTCGATCAATACATTTGGCTTTTTTAGATAACATATTAAGCACACTGATCGAAGGATTGCTGTAAATTATAAATCACAAATAATTCTAACATTTATATTAATTTTGCAAAGTTTCCTTTTGTACCTTTTAGTGAAATAATTTATTCCGATTCGTTTCACTAGCGAAGGTAACAGGGATGTCAAAGTTCCTTCTTTATATTCCAGAGCTGTTAATTGATAAAGAGCTTTCTGCCGTGAACGTGCTCGATTTACAGATTCACTTGTAGATTTTAATAATTCTCTATGTTCTTCATTTTGAGAACCAATTGGAAGTCGAAGACAAACCAACCCTTTTAACATTTATATTAAAAAAATAATTTAAGAATATTTTTAAACTATCACAATTTTTAAAATATTTTTCTAATTAATATATTAAGTCATATATATTAAAGAGAGCTACTTTTGACAGCGACATTTTTTAAACAAGAGATAATATATATATATCGCTAGACCACTGCTGGTTGAGGCTATTGGGGTCAGCTTAATCTTAAATCTGGACCAGGAGAATGAAAAAGATATGATCCATCTAGGTGTGATCCAGCATCATATTATTACTTAATATCTGACAAAAATTACCTGCATTTGATTTGCGAGTGAATCAAATGTAGGAAACTCATGATTTATCACAATTTTATTGCTTATTAAGTAATTGTGATTGATATTTAAAAAAAAAAATATATAAGTTTTGAATAAAGTTTAAGAAAAATAGTTGAAGTGTTGTAAATAAAAAACTGGAGGAAAAAGTGAAAACATTTTTAAAACTTAGTAGTTTATCGTAAACTTTACAGATAGGGAAGTGGTTGAGCTGTCGTAGGCATATAAGAGATATCTATATAGTATATAAGTAACTACATAGCGCATATATAGTTTTCTAGAATCTATATAGGCACTATATAGTTACTATATAGTTTGAAACATTGTGCTACTAGGGATAGATGATGTTGTTTCATGCTCCCCAAAATGTTGAGGTAAACATCTAAATTTTACAAAATATAAATAAAATGTTCAATAAAAATAATACTCTGATAAATCTGGACATCAGGATAAAGTCATATTACCCCTACTCCTAAGAGTATATCCATACTCCCCTAACCCATCGGTGAGTAGATAACCCCCCCAGTTGAAAATTAACAAACCGAAAAAAGATTTCCAACTAAGGCCTTGGATTTTTGGTTTATACATTTTCCAAGACAACGCTTGAAAATATTCAAAAAAGATATTTCCAGTATTTTTATAATGGAAGATCAGTTAAGTTCTCGGCGTTAGAAATACAAACATTTAAGCATCAGAACAAACTTTATACGAAGTTATCTTGGGAATCAGAGTCAAGACACAGAGAGAGGCAGAAAAAATTCATGGTTGAAAATTATTTTTCTCCATGTTTCATAAATTTTTAAACATAATAAGCAAATTAACAGAAAAAATTCGAGTAAATTCAAAAATCGCTAATTGGGGAGCTTGTCTTCCAGACATAATTTTGGTAAATGTTGATATATTGTTAAAATAAATAGGTATATCTATCAAATGTATAGTAGGTACTTATATCAAATTTTAAACGTAAAACATAACTAATTAAACATTAACTATTAATTTATTAAATTAAAAGTTTCTTTTTGCTGAGAGTATCAAATTTTTTATAAATTGAAGGAGACAATAAAAGAGTGTGTCTTCTGCTGGAAAAACAAATTTTTAATTTATTTATAACGAGTGACTTATAACTGTGAATCAATTGTAATAGACTGATGAAGAGGGTAAAGCCCTCGAAACTATAGTCGTTATAAATAAATTAAAAATTTATTTTTCCAGCAGAACACATACTCTTTTATTAATTTATATTTAAATAATTATTAATCTTTTTTATAGAATTTTGGGTGAAAATTCGATTTCTATAAAAAATTTCATACCTGTGGTCTCTTTATCCTTTTGATTTTCCAAAAGATAAGTCATTTTCATTGCCCTTGCAGTTATAGCTAAACTTTCAGGAATCGGGAAATTAAACTTAACCATGTGAAAATATTCCCGTAATGCACCGGCAGTTGCTGCAAGTAGTATTTCTGTTTCACTGCAACTGTAAATTACAAAAAAATGATTAAAATAAAAATGCTTCCTGATCGTTACTCTTATTATTAAGCCTCAGCTAGAAAATAAAATAGATATATAATATTAACTAAATAAATAGCATTTTTTTATAATGTATACTAAATTCCGAAAAAGTATTCCTTGAAGATACCATTAAATATAAAAAAATTTGGTGAGACTTAAACACATCAAGTGAGTTAATTTTATATTTATTCTATACGGTACAATAAATAGATGTGTGTAATCATGTAAAAAAATTGTTTTTGCTTAGTTTTTTAGAAATATCTCAAAAACAGTTAACTATTAATAAATAATAATAGTAATAATAAGCAAAATCATGATTCGACGACGATAAAAATTTTTAAGAAAAAAATAAAAACCGACTTCAAAAAATTAAGTGCAACAAATATAAAAATACACTAAAAGGTATAAAATAATTATTATCTTATTTAGTTACAACTAAACGACGAAATATTAACACGAAATTACTTTTTAAAAGTCGGTGCCAAAACAAACTATACCTATAAGCGAGCGTACCCGCCAAACGTACTAAGTAAGATCCGTCGAGTGCGATTCATAAAAGGTATATGTTTGGCACCAACTTCAAAAAGTAATTTCGTGTTAATATTTCGTCGTTTAGTTGTAACTAAATAAGATAATAATTATTTTATACCTTTTTAGTGTATTTTTATATTTGTTGCACTTAATTTTTGAAGTCGGTTTTTATTTTTTTCTTAAAAATTTTATTTTTCTCTTTTTAGTGATGTTATTAATAGTGATTATATCATCAGAACTTGACCAAATTAATATGACACCATCCCTAAGACACCCCCTTTCGGATAAAAAAGAACCATCGAAATCGGTTCATAAACAAAGAGGTTAGGTCTAAACAAACCTAAACAAACCTAATAAAAAAGGTCTAATACCTATGAAAAAAAATCGAAAAAAAAATGGGACCAATCGGAAGCTAGACTGGACCCAATGCAAAAAAAATTTTCAAAATCGGTTGACAATTGGCGGAGATATGAGGTAACATAGGCACAAAAAAAAAAAAAAAAAAAAAAAAAATTCAATCGAATAGAGAACCTCCTCCTTTTTTGAAGTCGGTTAAAAATATCGAGTAAAAAGCCTTAGAAATTCAATATTTTAAGAAAAATATCAACAGTAAACATATTTATATATAGTATGCGGATAACTTTCAATTTCAATCACAATTCACTTCTAATATCTTAATTTCAAATTAGAAAAAATAAATGTGAAATTCTATTTTGCATATCTAATTGATTTTTGAAATAATAATGAGCACACAAAATGTGACCAAAAACCTAATCAGACAAAAAACATTTTGTAAAAATAAATAATATATTTTGAAAATTTATATTAGGAAAATAAGGACAAGTTTTTATGTGTGACTTTTTTATTTATCAACCAACTTTTCGTCAACTATGCCGACTTCTTTAGAGCTTCAAATAGTCATCTCACACATTCGTCTAAATTTTCTTGTTATCTTCGTTAACATTGAAGACCATCAGAACACAGATTTTTTGAATTTGAGATTTCGTTATGAAGGATCAAAAGGAGAAAAATATTCTATTCTGGTTCAAAAACAGGGTTGCCTCATTCTATATGTTATTTCTGTTTTATATCTAATGAAATTGTTAATATAAAAAGAAATGAAAGAAAAATTGTTTTTGTGAATGTGCCAAATATTTTTTGAAATTTGTGTTCTCATGGTCTTCAATGGTAACGAAGAATAACAAGAAAATTTAGACGAATGTGTGACTTGACTATTTGAAGCCCTGAAGAAGTCGGAAAAGTCGACGAAACGTTGGTTGATAAATAAAAAAGTCACACATAAAAACTTGTCCTTATTTTCCTAATATAAACTTTCAAATTAATACAAATTATGGACGGAAATGATAATAATAATAAATAATATATTTTGAAATATAATTTTAGCGATATTCACTAAATTCTTTTGTAGGTCTTACGCCTGGATTTCGTTTGATTTTTCTTTTTACCAAAAATACTTTTATCCATGTTTGAAATATTTCTAAAGAACTAAACAAAAACTCCAGTTTTTTCACTATAACAATTTATTCTCAAATGAATAACAAAGTAAATAATTTATGTATATGATGTAGTTAAAGTATACCTAAACTCCAATCAATGTATACATTGAGTGAGTAAGTAAAATAAATAAAAAAATATTTATTCCTCGACCTGCTTAGATGCAAAATTCCTCGGTGGCTAGGTCATCCAAACATCAATACAATCTAACTACAACAATTTAACAAATAATAAACAAGTATAAAAAAAAAATTAAAATAAATGTATTTTCAGAGATTTCCATCAAAAGACAGGAAGTAATTTAAAAATTCCGCGAAAAAACTCGATACCAGGAACAAACGACGCATTTGCCATAAGTTGTTAAGGAAATTTGGTCAAAACACTTGGCAGTGTGTCAGCCAAGTTCGGAAAAACGGGCGACGCACCGGCCATGTGTATATTTACACGAACCATTTCCAGCTATTTTCAACCCCCCATAACTCAAAAACTATTTGACCTACACACTTGAAATTTTGCATGTCTAATAAGGCCCACTGGAACACCTAGAATCTCAAATTTCATGAATAAATCTATTATAGTTGTTGAGCTATTAAGCTCTGAAAAGTGCCATTTTTAACACTGACTCACACACTGACATATCAAAAACCTAAAGTACTTCCGCTAATCCTAGAATGCTGAAATTTGGCATACTGGTAGAGTTTGGGATACAATTAAAGGGAAAAATCGAAAAAGTGAAACTTTCCTCTTTTTCAGGACCTAAAATGAAGGGGTGAAATTTATTATATAGGCTTAATAAACATATAGTGGAAATACAATCAAGCTAGAATGCTGAAATTTGGCATACTGGTAAAGTTTGGCACATTAATAAAGGAGGAAATCGAAAAACACAAACTTTCCCTTCTTCGGGGCCCGAAAAGAAGGGGTGAAATTTATGAAAAACCGACCCGGTTTTTAAAATATATTTTATGGGAAATATTTAATCATTATTATTATACATGCTTAAATATAATTATTTAGATAAATTAAAGTATAAAACTTTTCAAAAATCAATGATATCTGTCCAAAAACATAAATATGAAAAAAGGGCCAAGTTCGGTAGAAACGTCTTCGCCGGCAAAAGAGTTGAGATCTAACTAGGTACCAAGTTCCCTAGGAGTTGCTTAAATCATAGATGTACAAGGTTCTTCAATTGATTTAAAAGAAAATTTGTTATGTACTTTGATATTGAATTAATAACTTGGCAAGTTTAATATCCAACTAAATTGTTTGTAGTATAAAAGAGAAAAAATAGCAAAGCTACATTTTAAGCTTATATTTAAATATCCTCACGTTAAACGAAATTTATTGACTATTATAACTTGCCAAGTTTTAAATTCAATGATTAAAGAACGTAACAAATTTTCTTTTAAATCAATTGAAGAACGTTGTACATCCCTATAGCTATGATTTAAGCAACTGCTAGGGAACTTGGTACCTGTTTAGATCTCAACTCTTTTGCCGTCGAAGCCGTTTGTACCGAACTTGGCCCCTTTTTCACATTTATGTTTTTGGACAGATAGATATATACATAGAGTATAGATATCTTTCTTGTTTTTTAATAAATAAATTATAGGAAAAACATAACTGCTTGTTAAATTTAACAGTTCATTCAGTTACAATAAATGGAGAAATAATAAATTTCTATTATTTAATATTAATAAAAATGAATGTAAAATTACTTATTCGGAGATGCAGAAGCAGCTCTATATACGTTTTCCAGGGGAACTGATTCACTCCAAGTAATCATTTTTCTGCCACACAGAGATATTGTCTGAAATTAAATTTTCTGTATGAATGTATTGGAAGACCTAGAACCATTAGGAGATAAAGGATTTCCATGTTCCATTATTTCCAATTTAGCTCTCACCAAGTAATACACCTGGGGATGGCTCGTCTGAAATAACCGTACAACAAAAACGTGTTTGCAGACGATCAACATTTCAAGAACAAGCTATAAAAAAGCTATTATTTACATTTAAGTATAATAATTCGAGGAAAAGTGGAAACTTTTCCAGAGTTCTTTACGGTTTTTTAAAAATTTAGATGTTTTTATAATTTTTTGTTAGAAAATGTTTCGACCAAGAAAGCTTATAAATTTTGCACAGCTTCAACCCTTCAAAAGCTTTCTATGTATAATACGGCTGCCCGCCCGGTGAGCTGTGGACGCCAAGTGTTGCGATTTTATAATTAAAAAGTGGGTCTTCGGCTTGATGTAAATAAGTAGGCATATACCATATGAATGAATATATATACAGGGTGGGGCATAAAGATCTACCACATTTTGAAGAAGTATAAAAAATGAAAAATTTACAAAAAAAAAACTGAATATATTATTGAAAAGAACATAAAATAATTTTTTTTTAAATGTGTTTTATATGAAAATTCTAGCCCATAGCACCAAACTCAATCAAATTTTGTATACATATTCTGTGGGCCCCAAAAAGGCTAGAAATGAAAAAACTAACCACCCAAAATGGGGGCGGGGATAGTCAAAAATGAAAATTCTAACCCTTTTGACCAAACTCAACCAAATTTTGTATATATAGGTATTCTGTGGACCCCCAGAAGGCTAGAAATGCAAAAACTAACCAAATTTAGTATACATAGTTTGGTCGAAAGGACTAGAATTTTCATCTTTGACCCCCCCCCTCTTTTTTCGTCTGATATAATGATTAAAACACATTAAAAAAAAAAATTTTATGTTCTTTTCAAAAATATACCTATTCAGTTTTTTTCTAGCTAAATTTGTCATTTTTTATACATCTTCATAATGTGGTAGATCTTTTTGCCCCACTCTATGTATATATTATAAATCTACTTTTTGCTACTTAGTTACATCAAGCTGAAGACGCACACTTTGATTTATATTCGCTTATTATAAATTGAACAAATCTGCTACACTTGAGTTTTTTCATATGATGTTAATAGGAAAAGAAGGCTGAAATTTTGACTAATTTTCTTATTTCTCCCAAGGGTGATCCAATCGCATAGAATATCAGTTAAAACACTAAAGCCTCAAGGGTGGAATAATTATTAATTTTAAAAATAAATAATTAAAAAACTCTTTATGAAAAATATTGTGATATTATTACCTGTAAATAATGATTATCTCCAGGAGTTGATAAGATAAGCTCATCCAATATATAGCCAGGGGCTGTAATCATAAGATCTATTAAACCGCATATATCAACAAATGCTTCAGCAAAAAGTCGAATTTTTCCAGGAGTTGTGAGAGACAAAAGCTCTTCAGAGCCATAGCTTAAACATGAAGAGATCATCTCCCGAATAACAAGCATAGGCATTCGAATAGAAACCGTTATAATAGTATACCTGAAATTTAAATTTAAGACCATTAATTATTTTTATTTCATTTTCTTATGATATTAATATACTAATTAACCCAATTTTCTTTTAAATTCAATAGGTTGCTCAGACACCGATTCCGCAACCTTTGTCTTGAACACTCTCTCTTCTCTTGGGTAATGCAAAGGTCTGTCAAAATCAAAGGCGATATAGGTGGTGCATCTCTACAATGCCCATTTCTTGCATTCAATTATATTAAAGAAAAAAATGAAAAAAGTAAAGAAATTATTAGCCCAGGCAAATTAAACTTCTGCTGGCCAATAAATATGCACAAGCTGGAAATAATTTTAATCTAAGTAAGGCATTACAAATAAGAGTTATATGAGTTTGAGACGGTTTCTGCCTGGTGGTAAATTTTTGAGGGCCTAAAAACCACGAAAATTTTGGACTTTTTCAGATTTTCACTTATAACTCGAAAACCACGAGGTCTACAGAAAATTTCACGTAGAATAAAGTACTTAAAAGTTAAATTAGTTCTTCCGTTTAGCCATAATCGATCGTCAAAGATAGGCAATTTTTATTAACTTGGTGGAAAAGTGAATTATACTTATTAGATGGTCACAAGAAGCACCACTCTTCAAATTTTGGTGCTGATCCCCCATTAGTTGCCAATTGGCTAAAAATGAGATTGGCAAAGTTTCATCTTAATTGGACAACGCTAACCCGTGCCGCAATGAGGTCGGATCATGTACTGTTTTGGAAAATGCTGAATTACTTTAAATCTAAAAGTTTTAACAAAAAAGTGGCTCAGGGAAAACTTCAAGCCAACAAAATTTGCTAAAAAATAAGACAAGAATCAAGTTTCTAGGATGAATGGTTTTCATTTTATAAATGAAAAACTACAATTTTTTGCAGTTTTTCAAAAACTTCAACCTTCAAAATCGGTTCAGCCGTTTAGCCAAAATCGACCATCAAAGATGGGCAATTTTTATCAAATTGACGGACAAGTGAATTATGCTTGTTAGGTGATAACAAGAAACCATTCTTCTGTAGGACGCATGGTTTTCTAGTTATAAGCAAAAACCTGAAAAAAGTCCAAAATTGGTTTTTAGGGCCTTAAAAATTTAGCACCAGCCAGAAACCGTCACAAACTCATGTAACTCTTATTTGGGATGGCTAACGTCGATTAAAATTATTTCCAGCTTGTTCATATTTGTTGCCTAGCGAAGCCTTTTTTCGTTCTAATTTGCCTGGGCTATATAATGTACCTGGTCAGTTATAAAAGTGTGAATATAATATATATTTTTTCTTTACCAATTGCATACATAATTAATCCCATTTAGCAAAATATATAATCGACAGCTATTGGATTCATGAAAATCATTTATTTTATATAATAAATGACCAAGAAATATTTGAAAATGATTACCATGTCCATGATAAACTCTTCGATAACAGAGCTTTTGGAGTTCCCAATAAACACGAGATTACATAATTAGGTGTTAATTGCAATTGACTTGATTGATATATAAATGTTCCAGGTAGCATCCAGAAGCGCCATGTTATTGTTTGCATAGTTCGACAAGAACAAAGTATAAGTCGGCAGAATAAAGCTTTGAGAGTTTTTGGTAATATTTTGTTATCTAAGAAATTACAAAATTTTAATTTCTCAAATCAATTAAGTGTAATTTGTATTATTTACTCACATACAGGGTCATATTTATGAATAAATTGCTCCTTTTTAATACGAAAATAATTTATAAATTCATTGCAAACACGTTGAAGTGATGTAAATGGCTTTTGAATCTTAACAAGAGGATGGGAATCAAAAGAGGATTTTATTTGGGGGGGTAAATTTTCATCATCTTCATGTAGAGGTCTCCAGTGAATAGATTCTTCCTTAAAAAAAAATTATAAATAAAATCATACATTTATTTTCAACAAATGAAAGGCTTGAGTAGGGAGGAGGGTACAACTACCATGGTATCATAATCAAGAGGCTAAATCAATTTTACTTAGGGAAAGTGGTGTAGGTTTTAGGTGAAACTATGATATTAATTAATAAAGTAAAGGGTGTGTAGTTTCACTGTGAATAAGTGTGTGTCACTGTTGTCACTGTGAAACTACACACCCTTTACTTTATTAATTAGTCTAAATCAACTTCAAACGGTAATAAAAAAGAGAGTTTTATTTCATTTAATAATATATAAAAAAATAATAAAATAATTCGAAAGAAAATTAATGGCCATTTATACAAATATATGCAGGTGTAAATAATGTATCCTAGTTAAACAAGGGGCCTCTAAAAGATTCACTGAAACAGTCGTCCTATACTAGAACCTTAGAGAGAAATTTCGGGCCCGATGGCTCACTTCTCCGGCCAGTCTGAATTTTTCTGCTAATTGCGTTTAAAAGTGACCAAAACGTGGAGGAAAAAATTTTCGGGCATAGCTTTTTTATGGTCTGTGCATCCAACATGCCGGATTCTTGTGGACACGATAACATGAGAATAGAAAATTATGGAAAGTCTGTTCTGGTGCTAAAATGTGAAGATTTTGAATGTGGAGAACTGTTTAGATTTTGGGACTTCAGAATTTCTGACTCGAAAATGCAAAAGAATGTCTTTTTTGAATGATTTTTTTGAAAAAATAATATTTTTTGAAATGGTATTCTAAAGAGAATTATAAATATAGAATGAGAAAAATATAAACCATAGATACTAATAGAATAGAAATTTTTCTTATAAAATAAATGAATTAATAGATTGAAATCAGGTTAGTTAGTTAGAATTTAGATGTTTTAATTTTAATTAAGATATTTAAATTATTTTTAAATTGAAGGGTTTTTTAGTCACAAACTAATAAAAGACAATAATTTTATTTAATTATTATTATTGATAAAATTAATGTCTTTTATTAGTTTTTGACTAAAAAAACCTTTCAATTTAAAAATAATTTAAAAATTATGTCACTTAAGTTCTGGAAGAATTAAAATATTTATTTAATAAATTTTAGAAATGTCTGAAAGGGAAGTACCGTGTCTTGAAAAGATTTAAACTTTTCCGCCATTTATTCTTCAATAGCCAAGAAGACCAGGCCCTAAAGCAGTGATTCTCAACCACTATGCCGCGAAACTATAGTGTGCCGCGAGATTCTTGAAGTGTGCCGCCACTGCTAGGCAGTGGTCCCTCCTGAATTGAAAATTATTATTTTTTTCATTAATTTCTTTATCAATTGACACTACAGTTAATCCAAATATTAATTTGATCATTTGAACTGAAGAGGTAGTAACATTTTACAGAACGCAGAATGTCCTATGATAATTTTTTAGGTACATCAATCAATAAACCAAATAAAATTCTATTAAAGTGTCAGTCAAATTTTTAAATTATTAAAAGTGTGCCGTGCTAAAATCTGACCCCCGAGGTAGAGACAAATTTAAATAAAATAGTATCGTAAATTGGCTTATGGCTAGAAAGGCCGAAAAGTCAAAAAAAGTGTGCCGTGACGAAAAAAAGGTTGAGAATCACTCCCCTAAAGTGTCGGAGTCCTGAGGGAATCCTCCCTCTCTCTCTCTCCATTCTCGAGCATAACCTATATCCATAAATCCACCCCTGAATATATATCAACCAAAGTTTATTGAATCTTTATACTTCTAGGATGAGGTTTAAACTATAGGAGAAATAACATTATATATTAAATTGAAAGTTTTATTACCGAGGGTAGCAGAATTTTTATTTATTGAAGGAGACAATAAAATAGTGTGTTTTCTGCTGGAATTATAAATTTTATTTTTTTATAACGAGACTATAGTTTCGAGGGCTTTGCCCTGTTTATCAGTCTATTACAAACTATAGTCTCGTTATAAATAAATAAAATTTATAATTCCAGCAGAAGACACACTCTTTTATTGTCTCCTTCAACATTATATATAATAATTTATTTAATATATAATTTAAAAAAACAACTTACTTTTCTGAGTAACAGTAGTTCGGCCAAATTTGGACCAGATTCAAGAAGCAGTTCATGAGCTCGCGCTAAAATGAAATAGTGAGAATCCATTGCTGTAGGAATTATGGTAACTTGCCATGGAGGGCATTCAGAAGACAAATATTTACTTGCTAATTCACTAGCATATTCCTAAGAACATATTAAAATGTGTATTAATAGTTTGATAGAAGTTCAATTAATAAATTACTTACCTGAATATTGTGAACAGTCACAGGCCGAGCTCTGAAGTAAGGATTTACAAGCACCAAATGATTTTCGAGTTTAAAATTGTCAGTAGTCATCCAACCAAACCGTCCGCAACGAATAATAAGCCTTTGTCTCAGTCTGGGATAAGTAAGATTTGATTGCGAATCTTTTTTCTCAATTAATTCCTTAAAAAATAGGAACATATATTTATAATTTAATTGTTGATTATAATATTAAAAATAAAATAAGAAAAATCTTTTGACAAAGAGGTACCTATGCCCAGGGCTGTACGATATGTAATTTTAATTTTCCTGCTTTTCTCAAGAATTAAAAAAAAAAAAGGTTTACTAAGAATTAAATAGATCCTCTAAATACAGGTGGAAGTAAAATAATTTGTCGAATTGACTTTCAAGAGTGTTTTTACTTTACCATACAGGTTATGGTCAAGCATTGTAATCGTGCATGAAAAAGTTTCTTTTTTGCTTCGTTTTTTCAAAATATCTAAAAACGGCTGAAATATTTTGATTAAAAAAATTGGGCGAAACCATGGCATTTCGAGTCTACAAAAAAGCCCTTTAAAATGAACATCGAAAAAATTATATTTTTCGAGATAATAAATGTTCTGTCAAAATGTCCGTAAGTACGTTAGTCTGTTACCAAATTGTTGTGGACACACTAGCTCAAAAACTAGTATGAATTTCAAAACGAAATTCCACATATAGCTTTGGTGGATTGAGATTAAGAGCTGATTAGATTTTGGTTGGAATCGGACCCAAAATTGAGGGGGGTAAAAATTAAAATTATAAGATTTACAAACTAAAAAACCGATAAAAATGAAATATGCCATAAAATGAACCTATAATAAAAAAGAGAGTTATTATTTTTTCGGGGCCCAAATTGGGGGTGTTCAAAAAATTAGAACTATCAAAATAAATCTTAAAGCCTTTAATGGAAGACGAAATTTTCCACATATGAACCCTATAGCACCTTATGAAAATCACTCACTATGTGAAATTAATGGTGGGGAGGGGGGTCAAAAATATTTTCAAACAAAAATCGAAGAAAGGTGCTATTTCTAATAAAATAGTCTCATAATTAAAAGAAGATATTATTAATTGCTAATGGGCCCAAAATTAATAGAGGAGGGGGTCTTTCGTTAATAATTATAAATTATTTTATGTATGGTAAAGTCATGTGGATGGCACATCAGTTTATTTCTGTTTATTTTAGCCATCGTGTTTATACAAACAAAAGCCATTCGAAATTAGCTTCTTTGTTTGGTTTTAAAACCTGGTCGATAAAAGATTGAGATTAGAATCGTACTAATGTTTAATTTTATTGATATTAAATTATAAGCGTAAAAAATTTAATTAAAATTACTTTTTCACTCATTTTTTTAATAAAGTATTTTCTATAATAACATTAAATATAATAGTTTACCTGAAAGCAACGTTTATATTCTTGAAAATCTAATTTTCCTCGGACTTGTATAATTGCTGTAGAAATTCCATGGGTTCTTCGAGAATCCGCTGAATAATGAATAAATTCAGCTTGGGGGAAACGTTTTTGCAAATATTTAAACCAATATTTATCTAAAACTGATAGAAATAAAGCAGATCCCAGGAGTAAAGGCAAACAAAAAAATAAGAAGAAAGATAATGTTGTAAATATATATATTATAGAAGCGAGAGATTGCCATATATCATATTCGAAGAGCGCCCATAACATTCCAGCCATATTATTCTAAAAATGAAGATTAATAAATTAGAATTCAAATCATTTATATATTGCATTAAGGATCAAGATAATACTATATATAATACTTAAAAAAAGTTATTTATTCAAATTATTCTAATCTAAAAGAAGCATTAAATAAATTCCTCTTCACTTTTTTGTTTTTACTTTACCATACAGGGTATGGTCAAGTATTGTAATCGTGCATGAAAAAAGTGGTTTTTTTTCCTTCTTTTTTTCGAAATATCTCAAAAACGGCTGAAACTATTTTGATTAGAAAAAATTGAGCGAAACCATGGCATTTCGCTCTACAAAAAAGCTCTAATAAGTGAACATCGAAAAAATTATATTTTTCGAGATAATAATTGTTTTGTCAAAATGTCTGTTAGTCTGTCCGTCCGTCCGTTAGTCTGCGCGTTACCAAATTTTTGTGGACGAGCTAGCTCAAAAACTAGTGTGAATATCGAAACCAAATTTCACACGTAGTTTTGGTCCATTGAGATTAAGAGCTGATTAGATTTTGGTGCATATCGACCTAAAATTAAGGGGGGTGGAGGGAGGGGTTAAAAATTAAAAATCTAGGCTCATTTGAGCAAACTCAACCAAATTTTGTATACATAATCAGTGGGACCCCAGAAGTCTAAAAATGCAAAAACTAACCGCCCAAAATGGGGGGGGGGGTGGCAAAAAATGAAAATCTTGGCCATTTACCAAACTCAACCAAATTTTGTATACATAATCAGTGGGACCCCAGAAGTCTAAAAATGCAAAAACTAACCCCCCTTACATGATTATAAATAATTTTAGGGGCCAGGTTGTATGGTAAAGTCAAGTGGATGGCCACATCAGAACACGTCAGCTTATATTTAGATAACATTTCTAAATTCAATATTTAATAAATAGACAAGTCCGAAAAATTTAACTTTTGAAAAGTTCTTTGTATTAATGAATAATTTTCTGATTCCTAAGCCCAAATTTAGTAATATGTAAATTGGTATGTTGGAAATTCTCTCATATCACAATTTTTCGGAATTTTCAAGCCCCCATAATTTATTTAAAAAACTAAGATTTTAGTATTTTTTTTCACAGAATCGACAAGTAGATACGAGTAAGCTTTAAAAAAATATTTTTACTGGCCTAAGCTTTTGCTCATTTATTACTCAAAAATTAAGATTTTATATTTTATTTTATTTTATTTATTTTTCAATTCACCAATAAGCAGTTATTAAAAAAATAAAATAAAAATTAAGAGTATTTTTACAACCTAAAATAGAAGGAAGGAGCTCCTCTCTACTATTTGTTTTCCACTCATTTCCCTATAAATTACTTAAAAATTAAGATTTTAGTGTTTCATTCTTTTTATTCATAGGTATAATTAAATTTTTTTTAATAAAATCATATAAATATTTTTATATTAGTTAGGGTCGACTCGACTTTATACTTCTACCGAGGGGTTAACCGCGATTGGAATTAGGTGTACACTGTATTTGGAATTATTTTGGAATTCATTAGATAATCTATTGTCATCTAATTGGAAATGAAAGTGGAAGTGGAAGTAGGTGTACACGATATTAGGTCGCGGTTCACCCCTCGACTTCTACCGACATGAATTATTGCTTTTTGAAAAATGTGATGTGATACGCAAAAAAAAAAATATTTTCGTTTTTTGGATTTCTTAAGCACTTTTATTATTATTAATATTATTATTTTCTTTTATCAATATCGTTAGACCTGTTTTGAGAAATTTATGAAAAAAATAAAGTGCCGGAATTAAATATTATAAAAATGGTGGTCTTCAGAGACGAATTTCCAATAGAGATATGAATTATGTAAAATTATAATAAATTCTATTGAAAAATAGGAAAATCCAAAATTCATTCTATGTTAAAATTCGTTTCTTGGGAACTACCGTTTTAATATAAAATCAGTTTTGTTTTTATTAATTAGTGCGTAATAAATATTTCATTTAAGTATTCATTAAATTACTTAGTCACTTATTCCTTTTGTTTATTATTTACAAACTAGACACTTTTTAAATAACTTTATTCTCGAATAACTATATTTGAGCTGCCACACATAAATAAGAAATATCTAAGTATTATCTAAAACAAGAGAGGAATTTATTTATTATTTTGGAAAAAATATTATTACAACTTAGGTACAATAGATTCAAATATGTCTTTACCTTATATATCAAACATATTGTAAAATATACTATGAATATTGAAAGATTGCATCAAGTTAAATAAAAATATATTGTGAACTCTGAACTCAAAAGTCAATAATTTTCTCAGTGCCGATAACCCATTTTATCATCGTTTTCTCTCATGTTTGAATTGATTTATTAAAAAAAAACCCTATAACAAATTAACCACTAAGAAATTTAATTACACATTTTTTAAGAATTATTTTCAAAGTATTACCAAAAAATACTGATATGTTATTTGTGAATAGATAAATTTAATTAGATTAAATGGATAACAAGAAATCATTTATATACTTTCCTATATGAAACTTTAAATTAAAAAAATAAATAAATAGTATTTACTGAAATAGCAAAAGATAAATATCTATAGAAGTAATTGATTTAATAAATTTTTAAATTAAAATTTTTCTAAAAAATAAATATATATCTAGGTATATAAAAATACTGATATAACATGGACTTCAACAGTTGAGGGAAAACGAGGCAGTTCCACACTCCTTGAATTTAAGTAAAAAATGAATATATCTACTCTTATTAAACGAGCAAAAATTGTATATATATTTATTATATATTTGTATCTTAGTTCTATTTTGAAAACAGCTCTACCGATTTTGATGAAACAAACTCTATTAACAAGTTTTGAGGATGAGAAAACGATCTGACTAGGTCTGGACCTCGACAAATTTCATCTTAATTGATCTTTTCTTAATTAAAGTAATTATTTATAGATGAAAATCTCAATAAAAAAAGTTTGTTTACATTTTTTTCAATTATCTTTTATTTATTAATTGGTTTTTTAATTTTAAAACCCACTAATAGGTTATAACAAATATTATTATATTATATTAAAATTAGGATTTTGTTTTTAATTAACAGGTGTCTAAATCATAACATTACAGGTGGATTCATAACAAAACAGGTGTTTTTGCAAATAAAGTGGTTGAAGTGGCTTTTTTTTGTATAACTTGGAAACAAATCTTATTTTATTTCAGATACTATACGATTATTTTTTTATTATTATTTACCTATTTATTTTTTATAATGTTTATCAATATGAACGAATGTGGGCAAATTGGTGTACGAGTAAACAAATATACACATATATATGTGGACCACTAGAAAGCTAGAAATGCAAAAACTGGGTGAGGGTGGGCGTGGATGTGGGGATCCGGGGGTTGGGGTGGGGCGGGGTGAGGTGCGTAGTTTCGGGGGGGGGGGTCCAGGGGGCGTGTACTATATATATATTTCTATTTTTTTTTTAATTTGGTTACCGTGCATCGCTGCGGTGGCTCCAGGTACTATATTTATATTTAGAAAAATTCCCACCTGTGTTTTTGAACCGATTCAATACTGTATTATATAATTTATTTGTGTAAAAATTAAATTAATAAATATTAATTTATTTATGGAATTATTTGTCTCTATAATGATTTGACCTCCCCCTCTCTCAAAAGTTTTAAATAATATAGGTATATTTTAATATAAAATTTGATATGAAATCAAAAACCTCAAACTTTTCCTTCACAAAAATGCATACTAAAATAGAATCCTTTCTAAAATACAAGGAAAATGTGGAAACACACATTCACCTTCAGGAATGTCCCTTGAAAATATTTAAGTGCAAAAGTAAAAGCATATATATTTGTCCTTCTAGAATCCTCCTCAGAAGAAATAAACGAAAACAAATTATATTTATTTATTTTATCCTACCTCAGAAATGTTTATTGTATTAAAAATAAGATATGTATTTAGCATGAAATGATCTTTTTCTGATCACAATTTTCAAATAATACTTCTTTAAAGAGTTATGGTGAATTAAAATGTAATAATTAATCTTGAGCAAGATGCGAGGTAGGTTTCACAAAAAAGAAATAAAAACAAAATTGAGTTTTGAATTCGATATATTTCTGGAGGTGACCCTACATACCTACCTTCGCATCTTGCTCAAGTTTTATTATTATATTAAAATGTTTCACCTAGAACCAACACCTAACTCCTTAAAAGTTATTTAAAAATGTTATTTTTAAATACATACTTTGTGATTGTTTAATGTGTAATAATTTTTTCAAACTTGAAGAATAAGGAAATATAATTACTTATATCGTAAAAGAAAAATAGTCATAAGGTTAAAGTAGTGTCCTCTATACTAGAAATAAATAAACTCAAACAACACGGAAGTTTCGCTCTATCATCGCATACAGATTTTTTATTTCTTCAATTATTCGCCGTTTTTCTTTTATTTTGAACAATGAAGAATCAATTACGATAAAAGTTATAGTCCTCTAGTACCTAGATGAATTAAGAACATAAGGCTACCTTGTTAACTCATTGCGCCTTGTATTTTTCTATTTTTTTTTTTTTTTTATTGATTTTGATAAAAGAAGATGTTGTAGCAAAAAGGTGGAACCTCTGTGTCCGGGGGGGGGGTGAAAAGAAGAGGGAGAAGAAATTTGATTTAATTTGTGTTGGATTTGAAGGTACCTGTGAATATGTCTTTTCAAAGACTGGTTGAGTTCAATTTGCGCAGGGCCTAAGAAGTTCGGTAATCTAATTTAATTGGGAAGGGGTATTGTATGTTTGAAAATGCTATAATTAGTACAAATCAAATTTTAGGATGAATTATTGATTTTATCTCGAAAGATTTTATCTCGTAATTATTTCGCAAAATGGAGAATAAAGCATTGGCCTTTGAAGAGAATTATATATTATGAAGAAATACAATGCCAAATACTTCTTTATTTTCCATTAACATAAGCTAAAGAAGACGGTATTAGCATTTCATCGGATACCTACACGATCATTTCAAGTTATTTATCTGCCTTATCGAAGGAATTTAAAAGCTAATTTCAAGATTTAAGAAGTATGAATTATGTCTTGCTGATAGAAAATCCCTGGCACTTAGAAACAGCAACACTTACACAACTAGCTACATTTGGATATTATTATGCAATATGCTATTTGAAGAGTTCATTGAGTTCAAAAACGATACCAATCTGAAGGTTATTTTAAAGAAAATAAACTGACACGTTCTGATGTGGCCATCCACTTGACAACCTGGCCCCTCGCTTATATTTAATAAAATTATTTATAATCATGTAGGGGGGGTTTAGTTTTTGCATTTTTAGATTTCTGGGGTCCCACTGATTATGTATACAAAATTTAGTTGAGTTTGGTACAAGGGTCTTGTCTTTTAATTTTTTACACCCCCCCCCCCCCCCCATTTCGGGTGATTAGTTTTTGCATTTCTAGTCTTCTGGGGTCCCACTGATTATGTATACAAAATTTGGTTGAGTTTGTTTAAATGGCCTAGATTTTTAATTTTTAACCCCCCCCCTCCATCCCCCTTAATTTTGGGTCGATATGAACCAAAATCTAATCAGTTCTTAACCTCAATGCACCAAAACTACGTGTGAAATTTAGTTTTGATATTCACACTAGTTTTTGAGCTAGCTCGTCCACAAAAATTTGGTAACGCACAGACTAACAGAATAACAGACAGATAAAAAAATTATTAGGTATCTCGAAAAATATAATTTTTTCGATGTTCACTCATTAGGGCTTTTTTGTAGACCGAAATGCCATGGTTTCGCTCAATTTTTTTAATCAAAATAGTTTCAGCCGTTAATGAGATATTTCGAAAAAACGAAGCAAAAACAAAACACTTTTTACATGAACGATTACAATACTTGACCATAAAAATCTCGAGCACCCGAGTCCCCAGCTCGTAATTAAAATCGGAAGAAAAAAGTTCGCTTTTGCAACATTCGATAGAAATATACAAATATACTCTGTCTTAGGCATTGGCTTAGTTAGGGAGATATATTAATCCAACATTGCACATAAATTTCACCTTTACTGCCTAACTCTTTGAGGTCCACAAATATAATGACCTTTAGTAAAGAAGATTTAATTTAAAACAGAAAAGTTCATATAAGTGAAATGTCTAAAATCAATAGTTTAGGAGCTAAAAGATATTCCAATAGTATTGTAGAGTGAATGGACTATCAATAACAAATAATGTGTCTCTGATATCCTCTCAATATATCAGACCAAAAGAATTGTAAATGAGAAAGAAATCGATCTTATTTTATCGATTTAATCTATCTTGAGGTTCATAGTAATTTTTTATTATAAGAAAATAGCATTTTGATTAGGAATTTTATAGTTGAAAAGAAATTTAATGAAAAGATACAATTTCTTCTCTCCGGGGGCGAATTAACTAGAAATGCCAAGAAGTTTTATTTTTTCTCATTAGATATTTATTCGAATCTATTAAAATTTCATATCTGTGTGATATTTACTTTTATATTTTATATCTAATTATTTTTATTAGGATATTTTCATTTTAAAGGGTAGTTTATTTAAAGCCTAATTTGAAAAACGCTAATAACTCCTTTGAAATAGTTTTTAAAAATATGAAAATAATACATAATATAAAACAATTCATTATTAATTATTTAATTCAATTTCGAATGAAATTGATGCAGTACATTTTGAGAAAATTGTCAAAAATCCCAAAAATCGTCCATGAAAGGCCGTTTTAGAAACATTTTAAAATTTGACTCCATGTCACAAGTAAATGTTTCGTTTTATATGACTTTTTAAACTTTTTTCAAAGGCATCTCTCTTGCTTTCAAAAAACATCGTTTTTAGACGGTTCAGATTGTTTTTGACAATTTTCTCAAAAAGTACTGAATCGATTTCGTTCAAAATTGAGCTAAATTATTAATAATTAATTGTTTTATAATATCTATTAATTTTATATTTTTAAAAAAATTTCAACGAAGTTATTAACGTTTTTTTATATTGGACTTCAAATAAACTATCCTTTAAAATGCAAATTTTCTAATAATAATTATTTGATATAAAAGATAAATGAAAATAACACCCAGATATGAAATTTCAACAGATTTGATTTGATATGTAATGAGAAAAAAATAAAACCTTTTGTCATTTCTAGTTGATTCGCTCCCAGCAGAGAAAAAATTGAATGTTTTCCTAAAATTTCTTTAAACTACAAAATTCTTAATCAAAATGCTATTTTCTTATATTAAAAAGTTCTTATATTAAACAGTGAACCTCCAGATAAATGAAATCGATCAAATAAGAATTGATCTCTTTCTCATTTATAATATTCTTTAGGTCTATATATATCGAGAGGATGGTCGCCATGAGAAACATTATTTGTTGTCAAGTCCATTCACGCTACACTATTGAAATATCTTTTAACTCGTAAACTATTGAGTTTAGACATTTCACTCATATTAACTTTTCTGTTGGAAATTAAATCTTCTTTAATAATGGTCATTATATAAATTTGTGTACCTCAAAGGGTTAGGCAGTAATGGTGAAATTTATGTGGAAAGTTAGATAAATACTGGTCTATCGCCGTAGATATTCTACATATTAAAAAACTCTAATGAAGAATTATTTTAATATTTTAATTTCCTAAAAGAATGTTCATTATGTATAATTAGCTCCGATTAATATTTAAGTAGCTAGAGAGGATTAAAATGGGCCAGATAATTTTCTCAATCAAAAAATATGGAATTTTGTTGTCACGGATTTCAATATAAATTTTCACCTTCATACATGGGGCACCCTATATCTAAAATAATGTAAAATAATGTTTATTTTTCTCAGGATAAAAATTAAATGTTAAAACAATTTTGCTTTAATATAATAATAAGGAATTTAATTTTCTGTTGTAGCTTAAGCCTTTTTAGAAATGTTATACCTACAATGATTTGTCTCAAAATTCGTGTGTCATTTTTGGAGATGTCTCCTTATTTTTTCAAGAACATAAACAGAAACTTGTTGAAAGTTTGTTTTGAGATTCATTAATAAATATTTAAAAATTTTAAATTAACTGACGCGTTTCCTAGAAACGGTTTTGTCTCTTCTCTCCTTAGGCCTTTGAGTTAATTTATTTACTATTAAGTCGGTGGATTTCAGAGTCAATCTTGAAGAGTTGGTCCTCCATGGTGTAAGACCTTCTTGCATTTCAATTCATTAAAAAAAATTTAGTTTTTATAAAAACTGGGATACATTTGAAGTAAAACGCCTCGGGTCCCATCTAAAATTTTTTGCTTCCATTGATATTAATTTATTAATCAAAAAATATAGTTAATAATGTAGAATAATGATATCCATCAAGACAAAAAAAAACAAAAATATCATAAATCTTCGAGTTCTTTTCCTTCAGATTTGTTTTTAAATCACATATCTACTTCTATTAGCAATTTGAAGTCTTAAATTGAAAGTTTTTGTGCCAAGAGTAGCAGAATTTTTATATATTGAAGGAGACAATAAAAGAATGTGTCTTCTGCTGGAATTATAAATTTTATTTATTTATAACGAGACTATAGTTTCGAGGGCTTTGCCCTCTTCATCAGTCTATTACAATGAATTCACAGGAATTAATTTATGAACTCAAGAATTTTAGGTAGTTCTATTTAGTAGAAAATAATCACTTAAATCTGAGTATAATGAAGTTTTAATATCATTATAAGCATTTATTTTCATTGTTGTGACTTTTCAATTTAGTAATTATTTATTTAATAATAGAAAGTTGCTCAGTTTTTTTTGTAGAATAAGATGATTTAAAGAAAAATATAGGTTTTCATTTAAAAAACAGAAGTTTACCTTGAAATACCCTCGAAAGCTTGTTCTACCTCGACAAACAATAGTGTAGTTTAGTTTCCCCCTCGATATAAATAAACTTTTATTTGAAACTTTTTCCTTATAATGGACTGTTTTTGAGTTATAAGACTGTCTCAAGATAAAAAACTCACCCGGTATATATATCCATCTAAACGATGGAAAAGACATCTCAGGGCTTAACGGAGAGGATGTCGGATCGTACCCGGCTTCGGGTCCTATCTTTTTTTAACCGACTTCAAAAAAGGAGGAGGTTCTCTATTCGATTGAATTTTTTTTTTTTTTTTTTTTTTTTGTGCCTATGTTACCTCATATCTCCGCCAATTGTCCAACCGATTTTGAAAATTTTTTTTGCATTGGGTCCAGTCTAGCTTCCGATTGGTCCCATTTTTTTTCGATTTTTTCATAGGTATTAGACCTTTTTTATTAGGTTTGTTTAGACCTAACCTCTTTGTTTATGAACCGATTTCGATGGTTCTTTTTTTATCCGAAAGGGCGTGTCTTAGGGATGGTGTCATATTAATTTGGTCAAGTTGATGATATAATCACTATTAATAACATCACTAAAAGGAGAAAAATAAAAATTTTTAAGAAAAAATAAAAACCGACTTCAAAAAATTAAATGCAACAAATATAAAAATACACTAAAAGGTATAAAATAATTATTATCTTATTTAGTTACAACTAAACGACGAAATATTAACACGAAATTACTTTTTGAAGTTGGTGCCAAACATATACCTTTTATGAATCGCACTCGACGGATCTTACTTAGTACGTTTGGCGGGTACGCTCGCTTATAGGTATAGTTTGTTTGGCACCGACTTTAAAAGTAATTTCGTGTTAATATTTCGTCGTTTAGTTGTAACTAAATAAGATAATTATTATTTTATACCTTTTAGTGTATTTTATTATTTGTTGCATTTAATTTTTTGAAGTCGGGATTTTTATTTTTTCTTAAAAATTTTTATCAACTCTTGGTTCAGTATCAAAACGAGTCTGGTCCCAATTGCACCAAAATAGAGCAGTGACCGGATAAAAAGTTTTAACTTTAGCGTTCATCTAACGTTAACATATTAACATTCCAAATAAAATTTATTATAGAATATCTGAACAAAATTCATCTGTTTCGATTCCCCAAAGAATCAGGCAGACACTCAAGCTTGAGTTGTTTATCATAAAAGAATTTAGTCTTTTTGATTTTAAGTCGATTCTTCCACGTTTTCAGTAGAGGTTGCCAGTATTAGTCAAAACATCAAAAACGGAATGCAATAAGGTTATTCTTCTAGTGTTAGATAAGAATTTATCGTTATTTTTTATTTTAAGTCGATTCCTCCATGTCTTCAGCAATGGCTACCAATAATAATCGAAGGGTCAAAAATCTAATGTAGTAATTGTTATTCCTCAAGTATTAGATGAGAATCGATCGCTATTTTTTATTTTAATCGAATCCTCCATGTCTTCACCAATGGTTACCAATAAAAGCCGAAACGTCAAAAATCCGATGTAGAATGGTTATTCCTCGACTGTTAAATGAGAATCGATCATTATTTTTGAATTAAAGTCAACATGAACTGCAAATTGCAAGTGATATCTTATTAATAATAAAGGAATAAACATATTAATAGCAGTTTATTTCAAAATTTCACATTTTATTTAATAAAAATTGAGACACAATGAACAAATAAAAAATAAATAAATCGAATGATTTTTTTCAGGTTTCAGCCAGCAAAATTGAACAAATGCCAGAAGAAGGAATCTGAGCATTAATACGTTTAGTATTAATGCTCAGATTCCTTATAATGTGGCTTATTTTGCGTTTTTTTGCCAGTTGTTTTATTCACGTTTGGTTGTTTTCGGTTTTGTTGTTTACGTTATTTTCTTTTTAATTTTTCTTCTTTTTCATTTATCTTCTTTTTCATTTTTGACTGTTTATTCTTGCTAGGCTAAAATAATAATAAAAAAAACACATGAATTTGTAGCGGCACCGCTCTCGCTTATGGCGACGAGCCTTGAGACACGGCCGCTAGATGACTCAGTCGGATCGTTGCGTCGTTTCTGCATGACTGAAATTTTATCAGCCATGCTATAATTGAAAGCGACTCGATTTGGACTGGGGAAGCGAACCGATTCGAACATTCGGATCTGGAGGGTCCACCGCCATCCAGCAGCCCCTCCCCTGCACGGCTAAAATAATAATTAAAGAAAAACATGAATTTAATTTATATACGAGTAAAAGAATTTCGTGTAATTAATTTGTGAAATATACCTTGTTTGCTTGTTTATTTGATCCTGTGAAAATGTGGCGGTTTCGATTCACTTGGCTAGGGTTCTCTTCTTCATCATTAGAATGCTCCAGAGAAATTGTAGAATTATCATCTTTACTCTGTGCTTGTCACTCACCTTCGCTATTCTCGTCTCCCTTCGTCTTGATTTCTTATCTGATGAGCTGCTGCTGAAGCCATTTCTTGGGAAGCCAATGCAAAGAATGAATGAAATGATTATTCAATAACAATAGTTTCTTAAAATTATTTTTTAAGTAGAATTATATAAAAAATAGAAAAATTTAATTTTGGGCGGTTAGTTTTTGAATTTTTAGATTACTGTGGGCCCACGAATTATGTAAGTTAACTTTCTCACGCACCCTTATCACCCCCCTTGAGAGCCACCAATTTAATGCTGACCTATCATTTAAGTTTCACTATATAAGGCAGCAGCGTGAACCCCTCATCAGTCAATACACCATTCGACTCTAGGCAGGAACCTCTCCCCTAGCCAGTAGCCCACCTGTAGCCCACTAAATTTCAAGTCGACGTAGGTTACTATTGTGTGTACCTAGCACTAATGGTAAACCCTTTCGGCCCAACATCTCTATCGATTTTTCGTATTGACTCCCGGTAACTATAAACTTTCGGACTCAAGCCGGTCATTCACAAATTTGCATTATTTGACTTTCACTCTCAACGTGTGTTTTTGCATCTTTTAAATTAAAACTTAACTGAATCAACGGGTGTATATTCTTGTGTATTTCTTAACTAAAGATTAAATAAAAAATAAACATTTAAAAAGAATTGAATTTCCAAACAATATAAACTTAATCATTTACTATTTCGAACTAATAATCGTCTCCCCAGATCCAAAAAGTCTAAAACAAAAAACAAACTTGCAATCCGAGACATCTCCATCATCCGCTCTACCACACAACCAAAATGTTGAACTAGTTGAGAAATCAATTCTTTTTAAAAAAGAGATTTTTCGACTAGCAAAACATAATTTGTATACAAAATTTGGTTGAGTTTGGTACAAGAGCCTAGATTTTCATTTTTTTTTTTTTTTTAATGCAATCGAATGCAAGAAGTGGTGCACCAGTAAAGATGCAGCTCCTATGGATCTCGAAAGACCCTTGCATTACCGAAGAGAAGGGAAAGTTGATTAAGTGAGAGGGTGTAGACGTAGGTGTCTATGCACCCCGGTTTTGAAGGTTTGAAGATTATAGGTGCTGGGAAAGATGGAGGCTGGGAGAGAGTTCCAGTTCCTTGAAGTCATGGGGATATATGTATTCGCGAATGAAGTGGTCCGGCACTTTTCTAATTTGACCGCGCAAGAGTGTTGGGAGTCAGCAAAACGCGTGCTACGTGCAAAGCATGCTTTGGGGGGAATTGTTGATTTTATCTCATCAGAGCACCTGCCGTGATAGTATCTATAGAAAAGGGAAAGGGCAGAGACATTTCTTCGATGAGCCAGCGAGTCGAGGGAGTCGGTGAGGGTAGAATCGTCAATTAGCCTGACGGCTCGTTTCTGAATTGCATCCAGGGTAGCAAGAGAATATTTTGAGGCTCCTCTCCATAGATGAGAGCCGTATTCAGAGACAGGGACGGATTTGGGCCTTGTAGATGGTGAAGTTGTGGGGTTTGTAAAATCGCTTGGACCTGAATAAGAAGCCTATCTTTTTTTTGACCCCCCCCCCATTTTGGGCTCTTAGTTTTTCCATTTTTAGACTTCTGAGGGCCCACGGAGTTATGTATACAAAATTTCGATGAGTTTGGTACACAGAGCCTAGATTTTTCATTTTTTGGCCCTACGCCTCCCTTCCCTCATTATGGGAGGTTGGTTTTTGGATTTTTAGATTTCTGGGGGTCCACTGATTACGTATACGAAATTTGGTTGAGTTTGATAAATGGCCAAGATTTTCATTTTTTCTGAACCCCCCCCCCCCCCCTTTGGGGGGTTATTTTTTTATTTTTAGACTTCTAGGGGTCCACTGATTATGTATACAAAATTTTGTTGAATTTGCTTAAAGGGCCTAGATTTTTAATTTTTAGCCCCTCCCCCTTAATTTTAGGTCGATATGAACGCAAAATCGGGATGGTGGTAGTGTATGGGGCGTTAATAAAGAGTGAAATCGAAAAACCGAAAATTTCCTTCTTCAGGACATAAAATGAAAGGGGGGAGGGGGATTTTTTGTTCGATAAAATTTCGTTATTTTCGTGATGGTGGTAGATTTTGGAGCGTTAATAAAGGGTGAAATCGAAAAACCGAAACTTTGATTTCTTCAGGGCATAAAATGAAGGGTGATGTATTTATTTGTGCGATAAAATTTCATTATTTTTGGGATGGTGGTAGATTTTAGGGCGTTAATAAAAGGTGAAATCGAAGACCGAAAATTTCCCTTCTTCAGAACATAAAATGAATGGGTGAAATTTATAGACTAAATTAACATATAGTGAAAATACAATGACTCTAGAATGATGAAACTTGACATACTGGTAGAGCTTGGTTAATAAAGAAGAGAATCGAAAAACGAAACGTTTCCTTCCTCAGCATCTTAAAAGAAGGTGTGAAGTTTATAATATAAATTCTTATCAAGTAAAAATTCAAAGGGTATAAAATGCTAAAATTTGGCATGTTAGTAGATTTTGGGGCATTAACAATGGGAGAAATCGAAAAACTGTAACTTTCCCTTAATCAGCATCTAAAATGAAGGAGTGAAACTTATGAGCTAAATTAACTAATAGTGAAAATTCAACGACACTAGAATGCTAAAATTTGACATAGTGCAATAACTTGAATCACTAATAAAGTGAGAAATCGAAAAAGATCTTCATCAGCCTTTAAAATAAATACAAAAGAAGTGAAATCTCAACAAAAACACTTGTGAAAAAAGGCCAAGTTCGATTAATAAAATCCGTTTGCCAAAAAAAAGTAGTGAGATCTAATGTTAGATGCTTGTGGTGATCCATCCGAATGTCTAGCGGGCTATACGCGAAATGACGTTGGATTGTAGCTAAGTGGATCATATCTTTTTCTCTCTTGGTCCAGACTTAAGACTCAATTTTCAATTTAGAATAGAGAAGATTAAATATTTATATATAAAATTATTAATATTTAATTATTGAAAGGGTTAACCATGATGCTTATATTAATGTTTAAAAATTAGGTTTCTATTTTTTTCTTTACCCCTTCAAATACTTTAAACCAGTGGTTCCCAACCTTTTGTGGCCGATCGCCCCTTTCTGGAGGTTGACTAACACCTATCCCCCCCTTTTAATTTTCAAAGTATGCCTAATTTTAATTTGAAGTAAAGTGTAAATAATAAAGCAGTTGTATTATTTTAAACAATTTTATTAACCTATATAAAAACAACCAAAGCAGTTTTATCCAGTCACCCTTAAATTAAATAGAAAAAAAATTAAAATGTACATTTTTTACAGATTTTTTTATGAACAAAGAAGTGAAATAATTAACTAAGATAATTTACGTACATTTAAAAAACAGGAGTATTTGTTTTCATTTTTAAATTGGAATCTGAAAAAATTAAGAAAAGTTGACAATTAGCCCAGTAAATAGAGGATCCAAAAAGTGGTTCATCTTAGATTTATTGCGCGAAAAGATTTTTTCTAGGAACGTTTGGTATGCTGTGGGAATTCCAAATCTAAATTTGCGACATCGAAAGTGTGGGGGACAACTTTTGGTGGTCGAAAAACCACGAAATTTTCGGATTTTTTCCAGTTTCTTGCTTATAACTCGAAAACGGTACATATTTTGTAAATAATCGTTCTATAGTAAATTAAAAAGGATGAAATTTGGCGCCGAGTAAAAAAAATGCAAAATTGGTCTAGTAGTTCAATTTTTTATGGGGATTCAAAAAACTGCCCTCCCGATGACTTTTGAATACCTATCCCAAAAGCTCGGACTTTTTTCGATTTTTCCCATTTTTTTGAACATGAAGGAGCACGTTTTCTACAAAGATTACTCTAAACACTTTTAAATTAGTTTAAATTTGCTACAATTGAAGCAATGTTTCATCTTAATTGGATAATGGTAACTTATGCTCAATGTGGTTGAAGTTTTGAAAAACAGCAATTTTTTGCATAAAATCTCAGTTTTTTTCTTCATAAAATAAAAACCAGTCATTCTACAAATTTGATTTTTATATCATTCTCTAGGAAATTTTGATGACTTGAACGTTTATTTGGGCACTTTTTTGATAAAACTCTTAGATTTAAAGATATCCAGCATTTTCTATAACGCTTTTCAGGCTTCGGATCATATCCTGTCAGGAAAATGTACGATATCATTAAATCTAAGAGATTTATTATATATAAAAAGTGGTCTAGACAACTGTTCAAGTAAATAAAATTTTCTAGAAAATGAGAGAGAAATCAAGTTTCTAGGATGAGTGGTTTTCATTTTACTAAGGAAAAACTGAAATTTTTTGAAACAATGGATCACTTCCTGTCATGGAAAATGCTAGATATCTATAAATCTAAGATTTTTAACAAAAAAGTGGTCCAAATAAACATTTAAGTCAACAAAATTTCCTAGAGAATGAGAAAGAATCAAGTTTCTAGGATGAGTGGTTTTCATTTCATGAAGGAAAAACTACAATAATTTTTTGAAAAAATTGCATTTTTTCAAAATTTCAACCTCATTGCGACACGGGCTACCATTATCCAATAATGACACTTTGTTTCAATTACAGCAAATTTAATCTAGTTTAAACATGTATAGAATAGTTTTTGTCGAAAACGTGCTCCTTCATGGTAAAAATTGGAAAAATCGAAAAAAGTGATAGTTTTTGGGATATTCAAAAGTTATCCCGGGGCTGTTTTTTGGATTCCCATTAAAAAACGAACTACTGAACCAATTTTTCATATTTTTTTAATAAAATTTAGAGGATTCTTGTCCACTAAAAGTTGTCCCCCACACTTTCAAGGTCGCAAACTTAGATTTCGCATAGCCACACTATATCAAACGATACTAAAAAAATATTTTGGCGCATTTAATGTAAGATGAAACTCCTCTATTTACTGGGCTAAGTTAAAGTTTGAAAAAATAAATGAAAGTTTGAAAACATTGTTATTGTTTTATTTTACCCGGCAACTTCTACTCTACAGTACTATTTTAATTTTTCCCCCTTAGAATACTCATCGCCCCCCAATCGCCCCCTACTTATTTATTGCCCCCCTAATGACCCAAATTGCCCACTTGGAAGGCGATCGCCCCCAGGTTGGGAACCACTGCTTTAAACATTTAACCAAAACTCATTAATGCTTTTACGGACTTTATTTGTATGTAGGTAGACATACCATTATATTTTTATCTCAAACCGGGACAATTTCGAAAGTTTGCTCGAAAAATATATATCTATCAGTGGCGTGCGGTCCATGGATGCTGTGGATGCGACGCATCCTCCAAATTCAAAAATGTCAAGAGTATTTTTATCCGTGTTATATTTAAAAATTTGTAAAATTTTAAAAACAATTTCAATAAATACTATACAACTAATTCATTTAAAATAAAATTTTAAAATCCCCGGGTCAATATTCGTCGAGTGCTGCGCCCTAGGAGCGCTCAAATAACTAAAATAGGGGAGGAAGAGGTAAGCAGAGTGGGGAAACCCTTTTGACTACTAAATTGGCGCTTAAAAAACGGGGACCCACAAGTTTGCTTTTACCTTTGAAACTATTTTTTTATTAAATAATAAAAAAATTGGAAGGAAAAATAAATAAAATTCTTAGCATATTTATTTTTGGCTCAGACAAAGCTGTTTGCCTGAGTGATGTTATGTTTTCTCATCGCCAGGTATAGATAAAAGAAAAATTTATTTTATTATTACCCCTTGTCGCGCTGAACTAATGAATGTCAACTTGGCGATAAATCATTATTTTTATATATATTTTAATAAAAGAGAGCGGGAATTCAAATCGCTCATGTGAAAATATATAGTTCATATAAAAGGAGTCTCATTAAACATACTTTTTCAATTGACACTGTTTTTATACAGCAATACTTTTGGCTGAACCGAAAATCAGATGCGCTCATTTTTTTTCTTCACTGAAATACAAGAGTCCAAGGTGCTTTTTTCACTTTTATTTATATCCGACGATTGGCTGTTTGGTTTTCAATGTGTTTGATTAGGAAAAAATGGGAGCCCCAAACACACCCCACCCGACGATTGGCTGGTTCGGTTTTCAATGTGTGTTTGATTAGAAAAAAAAATGGGAGTCCAAAACACACCCCGTCCGGACTTAACTTTCGGAGGTTCGGTTAATATATGTTCAGTTCTGTTCAGCTGACGCCAACCGAACCGTCTAAATGCCAGTCCGAAAAGCAGCTATACGTACCCAACCGAGCCGAACTGAATATATATTAACCGAACCGAAGTCGATTTGCACATATTCTTTCTATTACGTGGTTTGATTTAATAAAAATATTGTAAATAATATTAATAATATTTATAAGAGGGGTCGGTAGCGCAATCGGTTAAATCACCAACTTTTCTAATCTGATTAGGAGAACATCAACCTAGACTTCATCAGTTCGATCCCAGCAAGAAGCAAAGTGAATTTATTTGAAAATAATAAATAACCGGCCCCTCGGCTCCAGAAACTGACAATCTTTGGTTCTACAAAACCTTGCGCATGCGCAGGACAAAATTTCGTAACAAGCAACCATGAATCGTGAGAGGGAAAAACAACATTACCCCAGGTGGTAACCAATCCACCCACCTTCGAGTGGCAACCGGGCATTCAGATTCTGGGGGATCCGGACCTTCACGAAGTCAAGGAAGAAACAATGGAAGAAGAACACCAAAAATCCATACATATCTGGGCACCTTTAACATCAACACACTCATCCGCCCAGGAAAAATTACCTGACCATGGAAACGATAACACGTTCCGGAAAAAGATAGAGGCGTGCAAGGTCCAACCAGAAAGAAACATCAAGCTTTGCGTGATCCCAAGGGTCCAAACGCAACAAATAATAATAATAATAATAATATTTATTATAATATTATAATATTAATAATTACATTAATATTGATCTACTGCACTTTTAATTAAAAACCGATTAGACGGAATCAAATTATA
This sequence comes from Forficula auricularia, assembly GCA_024734495.1. Taxonomy (NCBI): domain Eukaryota; kingdom Metazoa; phylum Arthropoda; class Insecta; order Dermaptera; family Forficulidae; genus Forficula; species Forficula auricularia. Next base: position 444,597 of record JALMQS010000798.1, read on the forward strand.
TTTTTAAATCCCCGGGTCTCAATATTCGTTGAGTGCTGCACCCTGGGAGCGATAAAATAACTAAGATAGGGGTGGAAGGAGTTGGCAGAGTGGGAAAACCGTTTTGACAACGAAATTGGCGCTTGAAATAGCAGACTAACAGCTTTTGCATATTACCAAGTTTCATGCACAAGAGCATAGATAACAGATTCTCTCAAGATCATTTGTTAAACCAAGTTGGACTGCAGCGTGTGAAAATATAGGCACGTTTTGATACTTTAAACAATTTTAAATAAATTTTCCTTTATGTCTTCTAATCTTTCTCTACTTTTTACTTTATTTTTTCTTCTTCCCCTCCAAAATTTGTGTATCTGTGAAATCTTTTGCCAACATTGTAAAATATTATTGCTAAATTATGTATAAACACTAGGTGGGACCTAAGGTCCTATGTTTGTATACTTTGTGAAATAAATAAATAAAATAAATAAATAAATCATTTATGATGCCTGAAGAAGGTTATGATGCAGATTATTATCCACAAACGTAATTATTTTTACTATTTCTTCTATACATTCTATATAGTATATTTATTTTATTTTTTATTTGTATATTATTATTTTTTTATTGTTGTAGTTGTAGTATATCAAGTTATTATATAGTCCTCAAAGAGAAACAAAGAGGTTGTCCTCTGCTTGATGCAAATAAACATACACACATATATATCGAGATGATATATCTTATATATATATATTCAATATCCATATGATATTGGCTCCATGAAAAACAACATTTATAATTAAAAATGAATGATGATGAAGACCAAGTCTTCGAAACTATAGTCTCAAACAAAATAAATAATATATATATATATATATATATATATACAGATATATCATCTCGATATATATGTGTGTATGTTTATTTGCATCAATCAGAGGACAACCTCTTTGTTTCTCTTTGTGAATCAACAACTCTGCTATTCTCGGCAAAACAAAAACTTTTCAATTATTATATAGTACTTATATTTATTCTATACATCATACTTTTTAAAGTTTGAATTTTTATTTAAATCACACCTAATTAATTATAATTATTTATTGAACACACGAACAAATAATACAATATAACTACGACATTTCGATCGACTTATTCTGCGATCGTTCTCAAGTATGAGCACCCACTCCGATTATAGGTTAACTGAAAACAGATATTTTTTTTATAATGATATTGGTACAAGAAGAAGTTGCACCAAGAAGGTACAATCTCTGTAGTCCGTGGTGGACCCTTGTATCGTGAAGATAAGAAGAGATTTAGGGATTGAGTAGGAGTCGAAGGTATCTGTGGATGCTGGTCTTGAAAGATTGAAGATTATAAGTTGCTGGAAAGACGGTCGGGGGAAGAGAGTTCCAGTCTCTAGAAGTCATAGGGATAAATGAATTGGCAAATGAGTTTGTTCGATTAGTATCCAGTTTAAGCGCGTAGGGGTGTTGAATCTTAGAAAATCGTGTATTTCGCGCAAATGAAGCCTTTGGTGGGATTATCGATTTTATTTCGTCAGAACAAAAGCCATGGTAATATCTATAAAAAAGGGAAAGGGCGGAGACAGATCTACGATAGGCTAGGGCGCTAGGTAGTCGAGAGTGTCAGTTAATGTAGGATCGCCTATCAGTCTGGTAGCTCGCCTCTGAATTGCATCTAAGGTATTAAGAGAATGCTTGGCGGCCCCTCTCCACAAATGCCAGCAATATTCAAGACAGGGGCGAATTTGAGCCTTGTATAATATAAGGAGTTGAGTGGGGGTGAAAAAGTGTTTGGTTCGGAAAAGAAAGCCAAGCTTACATGCTGCAGCTTTTGCTACTGAGATAATATGGTCATTCCAAGAGAGGTCAGAATCTAAGGTGACACCTAACATTGATATTTTATTACGGAATTCCAATGAGCTCGAATCAAAAGAAGTGTCTGGAAGGTTCCTATCTGCGCGCCTAGAAATTAGACAGCATTGTGTTTTGCCAGCATTAAAGTTTACCAAGTGGTGAGATCCCCATTTTTTAAGCATGCTTAAATCTGAACTTGGGGCTATGTTTGCGCGATTGTTTAGTAAGGATTGAGCGTTGTGGAGGGTGCTATCGTCTGCGTAACAATGTATTGGATCGGAGGGCAGATTTAAAAGGTCATTAATATAGATAATAAAGAGCGTGGGAGAAATGACTGAGCCCTGAGGAACTCCAGCATTAGTATTAAAGGACGAGGATGATATTCCGTCAACTTCGACTTTAATAGAGCGGTTTGAGAGAAAACTCTCAAGCAACTTACAGAGGCTCGGGGGGAGGCCAAATGCAGATAATTTGGCAAGAAGATTTTTGTGCCAGACTTGATCGAAGGCCTTTGAAATGTCTAAGCCTATTACTAAAGTCTCTTTACCAGTCTCAAGTGCTTTATTCCAAATATGAGTTGTATATGCTAAAATATCGCCGGTGGGCCGAAATTGTCTAAAGCCGTATTGACTATCATGGATTAGTTTATTAGATTCTAAATTAGATTATACTGGTGGGAATGTTGTCTCGGGCCGGCGGCTGAATCAACTTTTAGGTTTTTGATTACTTTTAATATTTTTGGTATTCTGAATTTAATATCCGACATAATATTAGTGCTAGGGGTATAGGGCGGGGGGTCAAGTCCCTTGTCTTCTAGGCTGGCATTGGTCGTGAAGAATGAAGCGAATGCTTCAGCTTTAGCGAGGGCGTCTGTGGCTATTGAGCCGTTGGCAAGATTAAGTGGACGAAACGCCAATTTGGAGGAGTTGGTAGTTAATTTTCTCGTGAGATGCCAGAATCGATTTTTATTAGCAGGCCATGCTGATAATCGATCAGCCCATTTTTCGTCTAGAGACTTCTTGGTTTCATTAATAATTTTGTTGCATTGATTACGAGATTTTGAAAAAGCGATTCGTTTGCTGTCCGTTTGGCAGGAAAGCCACTCATTGAATCCTTTATTTTTTTCACGGACAGCTTCGGCGCATCGCTTATTAAACCAGGGGTTTGAATAGTTTTTCCCATTTACATAGGGAACACACTGTTCAATGCCCATCTGAATTACCTCTTCAAATACGAAAGCACATTCAGAAGCGTTTTTATTTTTTAATGCGTCATTCCACGGGAATTGTCCAAAGAAGCTACGCATCTCATCGAAGTTGGCTTTATCAAATAGCCATAGTTTTCTATTTATTTGTTGGCTCTTAGGCTTTGACAATTCGAAAGGAAAATTAATTTTTATCAGGGAGTGGTCGGATTTATTCAGAGGGGCGGATATAGAAAATGTGAATGTCGATGGGTCAGTTGTCAAGAATAGATCAAGAAGATACGCTGTGTGGGTGGTGTTGTCAGGTATTCTGGTGGGACAGTTGATGATTTGAGTGAGATTGCATGTTATAGAAAAATTATAGGCTTCGCGACCAGCAGGCGATAACCTATAATCGGTGTGGGTGCTCACAGAATAAGTCGATCGAAACATAGTAGTTATATTTGTATTATTTGTTCGTGTTTAATATGTAAATAATTATAATTAATTATGTGTGATTTAAATAAAAAATCAAACTTTAATCAAATTAATCACAAAAATAAAGACTTCAACAGCTTCATTACTAATCATACTTTTTATTTGTACCATGTTATCCCAACAAAAACACATGGGTAAAAAAGTCCAAGTTCGATTAATAAAAACCGTTTGCCAAAAAATGTAGTGAGGTCAAATGTGCTGCCAAGTTCAAAATTTATTTATTGATTTATTGCATATTATTAAAATTCAATACAAGGATTGAGAACAAATAAAATTGTGAAGACATACAAAAAAAAGAAGCATTCTCCCTCCCTGATTTATAATAAATGAACGGAGACGTAGAGCACCCAAAATAAAATTATATGAGCTCCTCAACTTTTGTAAGCTCAGGCCTTAAAATGTCCGAAAATTTTTTAACATTCTCAATAGAGTTCTTCAAATAAACTTCCCTCAACGCGTTGTCTTCTTTTTCTTCTTATTAATAGACCTATGGTCTGTTTATTCTAACTCGTCCTGCCAGCGTTTTTTAGGTCGACCTCTGCTTCTCTTGCCTGCTGGTTTATTCGTTAAAATTTTCTTGAGAATTTGGTCTTCGCTCATTCTTTCCACGTGTGTCTACCAATTTTCTCTTCTACATTTGATCCAGTCATCGATCTTTTGAATTCCACATTTTTCCCCTGATGTCTTCACTTCTTTATTTATCAAACAGCTATAGATCAAGGATTCTTCTGAGGGTCTTCATCTCTGCCGTTTAAACATCTGCTTAGTTTTGGCCGTATCTAACGCATTGTATATCGGACATACATTTAAAATATTCGATTTTCCTTTTGCATACTTATTACAAATGGAGCACACCATCTCGGGGTTTATCCTGTGCCCAGACCCTTTCCTCCAAAAATATAGTGTTTGTATATTGCCCAATCTAACCTGGTGAAGAATTCTCATCATCTGAATGGGAGCCCTCATTTTAGCATCAATGCTTACTTCCTCCAATCCGGCCTCAGATCAAAATCTGAAACGAGCAATGAAAACAATTGCGAACTAAGGCTGTCTCCCTGCAAAACTCCACTATTTATCTTAATACTTTTAGATTTATTGCCATTCATTTCTAAAGTTAAATAAGCATTATCATAAATTTGTCTTATTATATTAATTATTTGTGAGCTTAAACCCAAATGATATAATTTGTTATAAAATAGTTTGTGATCAACAGTATAGAAATATACGAATCCACAATACACTTCCTTTTTTTTAATCTTAAACCAATCCCCACAGTCGCAGACAAAACATAGAGATTATCAATACAACCTCGATTCCTACGAAATCCCGATTGACATTCATGTATTATATTATTATTTTCTGGCCAAGTTATTATTCTTTCTTTTTCAGTGTTACTTCGCTTGCCCTTTTTAAAGAGCAAAATCATTTTAACCCTAGACCAAAGTTTCGGAGTAATTTCACTGGAAAGTACTTTATTTAACAAATTTAATAAATATTTCCTCCCAGGAGGAAAAAGTTAAACATCATCAATTTATTAAATGAGTCGAGAATAAAGTTTAACTTCAATTAAAACGCATGTTTTTCATTTTACATGTCAATCTATATATATTGATTTCACATTTTTTGTAAATAGTTTATTAATAGTATGTACTATGTACATTATTTAAGCATCTCTGCTTACTATCGTGCATGCTCTACTTCAGTTTCCCAAACTATGTTCCGCACTGAATAGCTAGTGTACTTACGTAGTTAGTTATTATTTAATTAATTCCAACATTCCTAGAGTCAAATCACACCCAAATAAAACTTTCTATTCATATTAGATATATATTTTTTTTTTTTATAGATCAGAAGACTATTTTTTTGATGAATTTGATGATGGATCGATTGAGGAATGTAAGTTTATTTTAAAAAACGTTTGTGCTGTCAACTTTTTACAGAAGTCTATTTCTTCTCATACTACATGCCTCTCATTGAAGTATTTAATCTGGTTAATTATTTTTTAGATGGTCAAGATATAGTTTTAGCAAGCCATCGACCTTCACAAAAAAGAAAACTTAATAAAATAAATATAGAAAAATATGAAGGAGATGTATTACCATCAAACGCCTCAAATATGCTTATGGAAACTAATAAAAAATCAGAATCGAGAGGGTAAGTGTTTTATTAGATATAAAATCTTATATTTATAGTAATTTATTTATTCCTTATATATATTCATTACCCTTGGGCTTTAGAATTAGATAAAGAGAAATCCTTGAGATTGTCTTTTGCTTGGGGTAAATAATTTCACAAACTGCGAGGCCCGGGGCAATTAATATTTCGCTTGTGAATACCAGGTGTATAACCTTAAATCCGCTGTTTGCTCATCGATGGCGCTAGTGCTCGTATTGAACTACCATGGACACGCCATACATTTTATTTCATGAGTTTAACGTCTGACAACATTAATCAGTGATCATTGTTAACAATTTCATAACACAAAGTCTGTTTTTCCTTGGGTAATCATGTCCAGTTTTGTGCCAGAAAAAGAGCATATGCGGGAAGCTCTGCTTTTCTGCTTCAGTTTGAAGAAATCTGCTGCCGAATCGCATCGAATGCTTGTGGAGGCCTATGGCGACAGTGCTTTATCGGAAACGACCTGCAGGGATTGGTTTCGGCGGTTCAAAGATGGCAATTTTGACCTGTGGGACAAGAAGCGTGAAAATCGGCCCAAGAAGGTTGAGGACCATCAATTGCAGGCTCTTTTGGACGAGGACGATACGCAATCGCAGAAAATGCTTGCCGAGCAATTGGGTGTTACTCAACCAGCCATTTCTAAGCGGCTACGTGCTATGGGAAAGGTTCAAAAGATCGGAAAATTGGTGCCGCATGAATTGAACAGATGGAGCGACGCCAAAACACATGCGAAATCTTGCTTGCCAGACAAAAAAGAAAGTCGTTCCTGCATCGGATTGTGACAGGCGATGAAAAGTGGGTATATTTCGAAAACCCTAAACGCAAAAAATCATGGGTTGACCCCGGCCAACCATCAACATCTTTCTCAAGACCAAATCGCTTCGGACGGAAGACGATGCTGTGCGTTTGGTGGGATCAGCAGGGAATCGTTTACTATGAGACGTTGAAACCTGGTGAATCTGTCAACGCCGACCGCTACCACCAACAACTGATCAAATTGCACCGTGCTCTGCGTGAAAAAAGACCGTATTATCAACAAAGACATGAAAAGCTGATTTTTCTCCACGACAACGCACCATCGCACACGTCAAAAATGGTCCAAAACTACATGGAGACACTCAACTGGGAGCTGCTACCCCATCCCGCTTATTCACCAGACTTGGCCCCTTCAGACTACCACCTGTTTTCGACAATGGGCCACGCGCTAGCTGAGCAGCACTTCGATTCATACGAAGACGTCCGAAAATGGCTTGATGAGTGGTTTGCCTCAAAAGAGAAGGGATTTTTTGGCGTGGTATCCACAAATTGCCCGAGAGATGGGAGAAATGTGTAGCTAGCGAGGGCAAGTACTTTGAATAAATTTGATTTTGCTTTCTATGAAAAAACCATGTGTTTTTTGACTAAAAAACAGCGGATTTAAGGTTATACACCTAGTTAAAATGTTATTAAATATAGTATTTTTTCACTAAAATTTAAAAATATTTTTATTTATAACTTTTAAGGAGTTCGGTGTTGGTTCTAGGTGAAACATTTTAATATAATAATAAAACTTGAGTAAGATACGAGGTAGGTTTCACAAAAAAGAAATAAAACAAAATTGAGTTTTGAATTCGATATATTTCGGGGGTTAGCCCATCATCAGGAGTCTAAGAAAACTGATTATATATTGGAAAAATAGTTTTACAAGTTTACATAGTTTTAATATACAAGTTTCTTTTTTTGTGAAACCTACCTCGTATCATTCTCAAGTTTTATTATTATATTTTTATTTGTTGATAAGTTCAATCAATAGTTTATTTTTTCTTATTTTCCCTATAACGGCCTCGTACATAAGTAATAGCTTACTCTAGTAAAAATCAACCTCCCGCCTTGGGCATCTCAAGTGACCGGACCGCTTACATCTCGAAATAACGAAAATTCATATTGTTTTTTATAAAGTCTTTAAGAGTGTCATTAAATTAAAAAAACTGTCTAAACCAGCGGTCTCCAACCTTAATATGTAAGTGAGCTAGTTTCGAAGTTAAAATCATTCTGTGAGCTACTTGTTACAAACAATTTACTTATTGCTTATACAACCTTATTTATACAATATTATATATGGTATATGTACAACCAAATAAACTGACACGTTCTGATGTGGCCATCCACTTGACTTTACCATATAACCTGGCTCCTCACTTATATTTAATATTTAATAAAATTATTTATAATCATGTAGGGGGAGGGGTTAGTTTTTGCATTTTTAGACTTCTGGGGGCCCACTGATTATGTATACAACATTTGGTTGAGTTTGATTCAAGAGCCTAGAATTTCATCCCCCACCCCCATTTTGGGCGGTTAGATTTTGCAATTTTAGTTTTCTGGGGCCCACTGATTATGTATACAAAATTTGGTTGAATTTGGTTCATAGACCTATATTTTCATTTTTGCCCCTACAACCCCCCCCCATTTTGGGTGGTTAGTTTTCGCATTTTTAGTCTTCTGGGGTGCCACTGATTATGTATTCAAAATTTTGTTAGGTTTAGTACAAAGGCCAAGATTTTAATTTTCTGACCCCCTCTCCCTCATTTTGGGTGGTTAGTTTTTGCATTTTTAGACTTCTGGGCTCCACTGATTATGCATACAAAATTTGGTTGAATTTGCTCAAATGGCCTAGATTTTTAATTTTTAACCCCACCTCACCCCC